>JAQGAS010000055.1:0-125585 GCA_034686365.1 Pachymerium ferrugineum
CTGCTTAAATGAAGTCATGAGTCAGACTTATTCTCCGAATCATTTACAAAAGGTCGAAAAAAATACTTAAAACCAAAATTTGCACCAACGGTAATTGTATAATTCTAACCGGTCTTCCTCATACCGAACGCTCAACCAAATATCTCTACACAAAAGCTTTAAAAACTGAAATCCTCATCGAAAAAAACGCCTTCAAGAATGTCTAAACCACCCAACGACAACCTTACTACCTACAAATTAGTAGTGGTCGGCGACGGCGGAGTAGGCAAATCAGCATTAACTATTCAATTTTTTCAAAAATTATTTGTTACTGATTATGATCCAACTATTGAAGATTCTTATATTCAACATACAGATGTTGATGGCCAATGGTGTATTATGGATGGTAAATTTTTAATTTACTTTTCTAAAAATTCGATAATAATATTTTATTTTTCAGTTTTGGATACGGCTGGTCAAGAAGAATTCAGCGCGATGCGAGAACAGTATATGAGAAAAGGAGACGGATTCCTTCTTGTGTATTCAGTTACGGATAAACAGAGCTATGAAAACATCCGGAATTTTCACACACAGATATTACGCGTTAAAGATAGGTTAGATAACTGTTTCTAAATACAGTTGAGAGTGTATTTATTAATTTTTTTATTAATTTTTCTATAGAGATACTTACCCAATGTTACTCGTTGCCAATAAAATTGATTTAGTGCATTTGCGGATAGTTACGGAAGAAATGGGTCGTGAATTAGCTGCTCAACTTAAAGTAAGTAACGATCTTAAACGCTTATCTTATGAACTTATGAATGCGTAGAAAACAAGTGTTCAGTATAATTTTTTTTGTCTAAATGAATAGATTTCCTATTGCGAAACCAGTGCCAAAGACCCGCCTCTGAATGTTGACGCAGCGTTTCATGAAGTGGTCCGGATAATACGGTAAATTTTAAAATTATAAAATCGTAAACAGAATATCGAAATTTTAATTTATTATAGGACGCAACCGCCTAGTTCTGATGATCGAAAGAGACAGAAAAGAACAGGAAAAAAGAACGTGAAATGCACACTTTTTTAAAAATTACAATTACTCATTTTTATGTTTTTTTTTTTGTTGGAAGAAATTGCTGCTCAAAACTTATTTTCCATCAATGTTGTTATGCAGCTACATTTGAAACTTTTTATGATTGGAAACACTTATCAAAATTTTTTTATTTCTGAATTCAAGTTGGATCAAAAAAGTGTGCTCAAAATGTCATAAGCTTGTAAAATATTTTCTATTTTTTCAACTCTTGGTTTTATGCTCGCTTGTAAATAACGATTATAATTTTAAATGATTTAGGTAACAATTTTTATTTTCCAATAGAATTTAAGTTAATTATTAAGGTATATTTTTAAATAATGATATTTATACAAAGATGCGATATTAATATACAAAGAAAAGGTTTTATTTGTAGTTTTTATGTAGGGAATTTTATTGTGATTAATTAGTGGGAGTGTATTAGAAGGAATGAATCCTAAAGAACAATTTTATATTTAATACTTAATATTATTCTATAAGAATTTCAAGTCGTATTAAACGTGTGTTAGCGTTTTAATTGACGTAGTGCTGCAACTAAGCAATTCGTATGACTGTAATTTTGATACTCAATTCGTGTAAAAATAACCGCCTTCTGTGATATATACCTGACGAAAAAAATTGCTAAATGTACCCCAAGTCTCCTTGTTTTTTGTAGTCTTAGATATTATAAAATTAATGTCGTTTTAATACGTTTGTATTTTAAGCCAAATGAAAAATTAAAAATATACTCTATAAAATAAATGGAATTTTTTTTTATTTTTTAGGCATATAAGTAGGAAATTAGTTATTCAAAATTCACATATATTAGTAGGAAAAGGTTATAATCATTTACATATTAACACTTTAAAGTTTTGTCGCAAGAGGGAAGCACCTCGCGGGACTCATTATTAACTTTATTTCTTGGTCTGCACGATGCTGCCATCTCGTGGCACATTTTAAAATATGAAAAAAATTTGATTGCATGTTGTATTTATTTTTCGAAAATGAGTTTTACAATTTTTGTTTTGATTTGTTGCTAGCTTTAGTTTTTTGCTCTAAATATGCAAAATTAAAAGTTAAATGACATTATCCTTATCTTAGCCTGGACGCTACTGCCATCTCTTGGCGATGTTTGCTTTCGGCTGTTGTTTTTAATTTTGGCTTTTTAAAAAAATTAAATACTTAATTCAGTCAAAAGTGGTGAAATTATCATTTAGTTTGTGGGTGCTATTACTTGAACCACTATAATATAAACAAGAACAACTAATATAAAAAAGAGACATTTTTGTATGTTCTTTTATCTGGAAAAGTTTCCAGAAATGTTTTCTTGTAGCGTTTTGTTCTCAGCATGAATTAGATTCTACACATTTAAAGTGCAATAAGAAGAAGAAGAAAAAAACCAAGCAATAAAACCTAGCATTTAATAATAAACTATCATGCGCATGCGCAATTAACAATGTTGATGATCGGATCTGCGCCTAGACTACCCGGCGAAGCAGGCGATAACCCGTAAAAGGGAAACGACGGTTTCACAACCCTTTGGGAAAAAAAGCCAAAAATTCGCACTAATATTCCACTTTATTATCCACACATGTAAAATCCAAATAATTAGATCAAAAGGAAGGTGGTTAGGGAATGGAAATTGGCTTAAAGTGAGTAGACAAAATTGTACGAGAAAAATTACACAAGTTTTAATGGAGTAAAGCGCCAAACAGGATCCGAAATCCCAGGAGTAACGAAACAGCATCAACTTGTGCTGATTCGTGTTCTAAGGTGAGTTACATGTAATAACAACAAACGAAATTACACTCTAAAGAACTGCGGTGAAAAAACATTTCATTAATGTTTCTTGTAATGTGTTCTAATCGCTTAGAGTGCTTTGAACTAATTTTTTTTTCTATTTTTAAATTTCAGTGCCTTAATCGAAATTAATTAACCTCAGGAACAGGAACCGAACATGATAAGCCAGGTACATTTATATTTTATTTAATGAAGTGTTAACGTTAATTCAATGATAGAGTTGGTGCAAGCGTTATTGTAATCAAAAACATGTATCACCGTTGTGATTGTATCGTCATTTAACGATGTGTTGTTATAGAACACTACTACCAACGGTAATGTGTTTTGTTACCCTGCCCAGTTGCACCAATTCGTTTGATCAAGAAGTTTCTTTGGTTTTACGTATTGTTTACCTCTGAAATCTATAAAATGGAAGTTATTGTATTATAGTAACAATCTTTACAAATGGGGCTAGTATTATAGAGGTGAAATAGGGTACAGATTAACCTTATTTTTACCCCGTCAAAACGCTTATCTTTTTTATTAATTTGAATAATTTTGTACAATCTGTTTCCTCAATTTTTCAAATATATCACGACGTCATCAAAGGAAAGGAATGACGTCATGCGTATTTACATTCCAGTTAATAGTACTTAATGTGTATACATTACAAATACGAGATTTCATGACGGTTAGTGAGGGAATTCTCGAATTTCTTTCGTTTCCTTCGATGACGTCATGCTCAGTTTTGAAAATGGAGGACTATAAGTAAAATTTTAAAAACGGCCAACTTCAAATATTTGTTTTCAAAACGGTTTGAATTTTCTGAAAGACCTGGGATGTTATAGTGTTATTTTATACCCCTCTTTTACCACCAATACCTTAACTTTAAATTAAGAACATAATCGTTTCCTCATATTGTACTCAAGTAAAGCACATTTTCCTAACTTTTATTCTTTTATTTCCAACGCAAAATGTGATACAAAATGTCCTTTCGCAAGCACGAATAAATTAGGAAATCCTAGAATTATCCACAACCATTACGTTCCCTCACACGCCATCGGAGGTCCAAAATGAATAATTTATAGGTAAAAGATGGGCAGGGGTGTTATTGACACCATCCTGGTCCAGGAACAAAGCATCCCCGGGCATTATTGTGAGTACAGAATGAGTCAAGTCATCATTGAACTACTGAACATTCCCCGCTTCGGTTTTTCATTTGCCAACTTGACTTTGCTGTTTTACGACTTCATTTTTTTGACACTTAAGATTTATTTACACGATCAATTTAAAGACGTTGCGCGGGAGCTGTAGTTGAATTGTATTTCGACGAATTGGCTGCAGTTGGCGTGACCAGTTAGTGAGAATCAACTAAGAGTAGACCTTGACCCTTATTGGTGTGGCATTTTAAGTCTAGAGGGAGGACAATGAATTAGTAACTACAATGGAGAAGTTTTTTTTCGTGGTGAGATTTCTTCCTTCCTGACGTTAGGAACTACACGTGTGAGATTCGTCGGTTTTAAATCGTCGATTAAGATTAGAAAACTTAATTCCCTGAAAGGTTTGTGAACAGTGAATTTACATTTTATTTTTTAGTCGTAAGTTACATGAATTAAGTTAATTCTACGGAAGCATGTTCACGCCATATTTAAAGCGAGTGTTTCGTTCCACTCTTGCGATTGGTAGGATCCTATCACGTGATCCAAAATGGCGGGATATGTTTAAATCGGTGTAGTGATATTGTGAGAAAAATTCGGTTTAGATTTTTATTTTTCGGAAATATATTGGATAAAATAAAGGTGAAGTAGTTGTATTATTTCCCTGACCAGTTTAATTTCGTTCGTTGTTTTTAAAAAATGGCAAAATGCCATTAAACACACTGGAAAATCCGAGCCGCGGGGATCAAATTGCATGTTTCTGCAAAGGGAATTGAATATTTATGTTGATTGTTTTTTCTAAAGCTGTGAATCAAACAGGGAATCGTGTGTGGCGTGCATTAAACTAAATTTTTGATTGAAGCTCACTACTGGAAGATCACATGATTTGCTGGCAATGAACTTTGACAGAAAATTGTAGAGTGCAGGAGATCTAATTTGTTCACTCTGATCTCTCCCCCCTCTTTTACATTAATACCAACTGGGATTAGTATTGATTTTTATTTAGGTTTTCATCTCTCTCTTTTTTTTTTTTTTTTTTTTACTAATATTTAAAAAAAAAAAGTTTAGAACCATAAATTTTACCAATAAATAAATAAGTTAATTAATTTTAACAAAACTTTAAAATTTTTTGACAAGTCAGATAAATTAAAAATTACCAGATTAAATTTTATGAATATCTTAATTAAAAATCTTATAAACTGATTTTAAAATTAACAATTTCTCATTTAATTTTCACCAACTTTAATAATTTGCAACAAACTTTTTAATACTGAAGGTTATCTTGCGAGGTTTTCCCAAGGTTATTCATTAGGTGGGTCTGGTTCCAGTGGGAATGCGAAGGCAAGTCGACCGGCATGGGGTGGCCGTTTTGAAGAGAATGGTAGCAGCATGATTCGTGACCCTCTCTGTGGATACGTGATAACTTATAACACCTAGTTTGGCCTGCTAAGTGAATTAACTAAAGTGTATGTAAAATGAAACCACCATCAAAGTGACAGGTTAGTTGATATTCTTTTTTTTTCCCCCGTTGAACAACAGTGTTGTGACAGCTATTAGGACAACTATGCCATGTCACATTTGTGATAACAAAAGGTGGAGATGTGATACGGATGTCATCATGTTTATAACGTTATGTCGTGTTGAAAGAACAAAGGGTTTTGTAGTGTTGTATTGTTTGACGTAAGTTTTACGTTGTAAATAACGTGTCATGAATTCGTTAAGGCGTGTAATTGTAATTAGGTACATGGAAATGAGATGAAATTTGGTGTATAGGGTTTTCATACCTGAAGGAATCTAATTTGGAAGTTAGAAGTTTGTATGAATAATATTTTTTTAGTTATACTGTTTTAATTGAAATGTCTCCGGTAAGAATTTGAAGTATACATAAATTAGCATGCTTATTTTTTTTTTTTTTTTACTGTACATTTTAAATAGTTTTTAATGTAATAAAAATCTGTCAAATTAAAGTTGTCAAATGTTTGCATTTCAAGTTTCAAGAAATGTGATACAAACTGAAAACAGATGTTTTTTGATAACCTTACTTGTATAAAGAATATAAAAAAATGTAGATAATGTATTTTTAAAAAGTTTAAAAACTCATTGTTGGAGGTTACCTTGTTTTGTTAAAAGGAAATATAATGACCCTAAAGTTCCTTCCCAAGAGATCCAGCCAAGATTGCATGTAATTAGGTCTTCTATTCTTTACCGAGACTTTCTTTTTTGTCATGCAGTGATGAAACTGCAAGAAATATTACCCTGGAATTTCTGAGTTTGTAAAATGTCAAGTGGAATAAAACGTGTAAAATGCTGTGTGAAGACCCATTCAATATTTTTCAATTGAAAAATGGGGGAGAAGATTATCTTCAACTCTATAAAGTATAGATTATTTCTGCCAGTTTGGATGAATCATTTTTATCATTTGAATGTTCTTGTATTGAATAAAAAAAAAAAAAATGGAAACGTGAGCTGGTTTAAGATATAATTTTACAATTCTTTTTTATGTCTTTATGCCTGAGGTAGTTTAAGATGAACTCATTTAATTTTACATTTTGGTTGCAGCAATTGAAAGATGAAATTGGGGGAAAAAATTGGTTGGAAATTAATTTGAGTAGGAAGTGACCAGGTCAATCTGACAAGAGTAGTGGCTTTTCTAGGAATAAACACGCCTCTTTCTCTCCTTTTCTTGATTTGTGAATGATAAACATTTTACTGACATCCAAATGACTTACCCCAAGCAGAAAAAACTGTTTTGGTTCCACTTGATAAAGAATCATTTTTATATTGAATGATTCTTCAGGTGTTAATTGATGGATGTAATCACCATAATTGAGGAATGATTAAAAAGGTTAGGTGATAATTTTCCTCTCCTGCAGGAAGTTGTGTATGTTTAGGCGTGGCATTTGTTATTTTTCACCTGATATTGCTGTTTTTGGTGTATGTGTGTGTTCTTGTAGGAAAACACTGTGAATTGATTCCTTGTGTTAGTGTTAGAGTAAAGTCGAGGGTTTATTTTTTTTTCTGCCTCTTTTTGGTGTTTGGGTAACAGCTGTGCCAATAGAGTGCACCTAATATCCACTCAGGTTTGATTTAAGCAGCTATGAGTCACAAGGAGCAAACTCTTGTAATAAAAGGTGATCAATCCATATGAGAAGTGAAGGGTGGATTAGAGGAAATATTCAATTTGGGAAGCAATGTCCAGTGTGAATGGACCTGGGATTAATTTTTACTGGTCTCATAAAAGGGCTTCTATTGGAGAATGGAATTTTTCAAATGGATGGTGCCTATTATGAAGGAGTTATGAACACTGATTGTGTTTTCAATTGGTTTTGATGATTAAAGGAATGCTTGGGGAATTGCTTGGGAATTTTTGTAATGGATGGGTGTTTGCAGAAAATGATTATTATAAATTGTTTTTGAGATATTTAGGTTATGTCTTGTTTGGGGTTATAAATTAGTGTTGGTTTCATTCGAAACCAATTGTCAATAGATGGCGAGATAGGCGGAAAATTACGATGTGATTGTTGGGAGGTTTATGGGATAGGTGTGTGGTGTAAACATGGCGGCTGTTGACTTGGGAGTTGTGGTCGTTATAGAGACAATATTGCTGAATTAAAAGTGATTTACGTCCCGATTAATATTTATTTGGGCTAAATTCTGCAGAGTATTTGAATCTAAAAGGAAAACAATACCTGTAAGTAAAAATTAATCGATAAATACCGATAAATATTTAAACACTTTTTCAGCTTTAATATTGAAACACTTTTTAGCTTTAATAAAATCCATGTCCAAGTCATTAATTACATTTTTCACCACTTGATGGCTCCAGAGTTAACATGAATATGAATTTTGATTTGCTAGGCCATTCGCGTGTGTTCAAGTACAATTTAATACGCTATTAAATTTAACAAGATGATGTTTAAAAAATGAAATTGGGATTCAAGATTAATACAATTTCTCTATTAACACAAATCCTTTTAGGAAACAAGGTTTATTGGCCTTTCAAGACGAATTTATATCAACTAATAAAATAATTGATGTACGTTTTTATCTCCCTTTTTTCAGCTCTTCCATGTTCAGATCAAAAGGTCACACTGCCGTATTTGTAGTCGGTGCAGAAACCTGTTTGAAAGTGGAAAAGGTAACTTTTTACACACTTAAAAAAAAGTAATAACAGTTTTTTTATTTACCTAGCATTTATATTCATAGATTTTTGTTTATTTAACAAGTTTGTTTTCACTTTTAGTGAAACTAAAATGAAGTGAAAGAAAATCCTATTGAGTGAGTTTCTCAATAGAAGAACAAAACAGAGAAATCTCCTTTGTCATTCTATTGGAATTGCAAGTACTAATTTAATGGTTCCTTTTAAGTCAATTATTGATGAGACAAGTGATGAATGAACGACGCTTTCACTAAATTACAGGCAATTATATCATTGTCATGTTGCAACCTCAAAAATGGGCTGTTTTTAATGGATGGAAATAAATTAGTACATGTTTGGAAGAGTTGAAGTTAAAAAAAAAAGTTTAAAACAAAAGTATAAAAAAAATTAATGAGTACAACAAGACTTTTATCTCTCAATCTGTAATATGAGTAGAATTTGTTTTAAAATGGAACTCCTTTTTTGCAGCCCTTGGCTAATATTCTCTTAACAGCTGAATATTTTCCATTACCGTGCCTAAGATATCATTTTTTGTGACGTCATTACGAATATAAACGACAAAAATTGAACTTAAACAAATTTATATTTTGTGCTTCTGGTGTTGATTTTCTGCATCTGACGAGTGTTAATTTTTTTGTGGGATGTAATTAAGGTTTGAAGCACAAGGTTTTATAAAAAGAATAAAGTCATTTTGGCTGGTATTGCAGTGTTGATGAGTAGTAGAGGATGTTTGCTTATCTCCACTGTTTATGGAGAGTAACGACCTCAAACGTGCTGGCTGTTCGTTTTAAGAGTTATTTTCTACTCGTGCAACACACCGGAGATTTGCCAGTGTCATTGCATCGTCATATAATTATTTAAAAAGGTTTTTGTCACGAGAATTTCATTAGTGTGTAATGTATTCATGGGATAATGTTTTATCTAATTTTGGTTTTTTTTTTTTCTTGTCTCTTTTAGATGTCCCAATGTTGACGTTAAATAGTAGTCTTATTTAAAAGGTAATTTGATTTATTTTGTTTGGGAATTTTATTTACTTGTTTTGTATTTAGATTTCTGCCTAGTATGTCAAGGAGGGGATTCGGTGGATCAAGTGGCACCTATAATGTGCGAGCTACCGAACTGGCCCGTGATAAACGACTTAAAACCCTTCCTTACACAGTCCTTTTTTTGGACGATTCTCAGCAAACGTTTGAGGTTGAAGTGAGTGTTTAAATCTTCTCATTTTTTTTTTTTTTTTTTATATATACTGTAGGGTTTTATAAATAGAAATTTTATTTTTATGACTTTATTAATAGAAACGATCCAAGGGTCAGTTTTTGCTGGATTTGGTTTTCCAACACCTTGAGCTGATTGAGAAAGATTATTTTGCTCTTCAGTTACCAGAGTCGGGATCTTCGTATGAGGGAACTGTAAGTGGGCATTAAAGGGACAGTCAAACATTTTTGACAAATTGGTTTTTTTTTTTTTTTTTTAAATAAAGTTAATTGCAGTTAAGTCAACCTGTGTTTTTTTTATTATGCACTTCTGACATTCTACATGCAGGCAGCCATTTTGAGTAATTACGTCATGTAGCATTTGATAGTCTCATTTGCTATGTTTCCATTAACTTTTATTGGTGGCCGAACTTGGCTAAAAAGTAGTTTGTCATTGGTTGCGTTGTGTCAAGTGATTAAAAAATCAAGTTCAAAATTAACAAACTGTTAAAAAAAATTATTAACTTAGATTTTTATATTAAACCAACTTGCCAAAAGAGTTGACTATCTTTAATTATTTTCAAACTGAATTGTAAAATATATTTTCAGAGATGGCTGGATCCATCCAAATCAGTTAAAAAACAAATGAGAAATAAATGTAAGTTTCTTTTTTTTAACCTCATTAAAACGCATTTCAAATTTCCCAATATTTTTTTTTTATCTTTTTATCAGCTGGAACGCCACATTTTTTATACTTTAGAGTTAAATTTTACGTTTCTGATCCCAGTAAATTGCAAGAAGAGTACACCAGGTAATCAAAAACGCATCAACCTATAATCTAATAAGAATTTGTATTAAAGCAAAAAAATCTTTTTCAGATATCATTTTTTTCTTCAAATTAAAAAAGATATCTTAGAAAGTCGTTTACTAGTGCCTCCAAGTACATCAGCATTATTGGCTAGCTATGCCGTCCAATGTAAGAGCTTTTATTTATTTACTTTAATATTTACAAATGTGTTCCCGTAATTTGAAATTTTTCTAAAAAAAAAAAAAAAATGAAGGATAAACCCTAATTTTTTTTTTTATTAAAATTGTTTAATCGTTTTGTAGAATTTGGGTCATCCGAGTACAAAATAATGATAGCTTTGCAGGCCGAAATTTCTTAAGATAACAGTTAAATGATAAATCTTTGCCCATATTAGCTTCTGTTTCAATAAAAATACCGAAGTGATGACTTAATTCCAGTTTCTTAGATAAAACGGAAATCTAATCGAAAATTTCTAATTAAAATATAAAAAATTGCACAACATTCTTCTGACTCCCATTTGGGAATTAGCACGTAATTTCCAAACTCAAAATCCACGTAGAGGTAAGAAAAAAAGAAAAATAATTAAGGAAGTAGTCAAACCAAATATTAAGTTTTACCTCTAATCTCTTAACACGTATTTTGAGATCTGGGTTATTAATACGTGGTTGAAAAGGGGTAATAGTGATACTGCTTAATGTTTATAAAACAAACGTCAAGGGACAAATTGGTACATATTAAAGGGGCAGTGCCGCCGTCATGTTGATTTTTTAAAACAAAAAAGCGTATTTGCTCGTATCTTTTAACACGAAATATAAAATTCAAATGTAAAGTCAATTCAAATGCTTTTTTGTTTCGTCATTGTTTACAAAACCAGTCTAAATTGAATTGCAACATAGTTCTCATTGAAGCAGATTTACTGTTTTGACACACAAGTCAACAGTTGAGCTACTTTGAAATTCAGTATCACAAGATCATGTTGCTTCCTTTGGTTAACATGCAAAATGGAAGTAATAAAGTAGCCAGTACATGTAAGTTTGGCTTTTGTACTGTATACAAGTAAGAGTACAATTTTTCATTGTGATATTTTCAAACACATTGCAGTTTCCATATTGCATGATATAAATATTGCAGAAGGATAGCAGCTCTCAATCACGAATTCAGTGATCAACAACTGCATTTTGATACAATCTTAATAAAAATTTAAGTAATGGACAATGGTAACTTTGACGAATTGCGTACTGACAAACTATCTTGCTACTTAGAACAATAGCGTTAAACTCCATTGTTCTAGAAGAAAAAGAAAAATAAAGCCAGCGACAACTGAGGTCCTATGCGGCAAGAAGAAGTCAAGCTACAAAAGACACAACCAAACAAAACCAATCCAGATAACACCACACACAGCACACTACAGCAAACCATGCAGCCCAGACTACGACAAAAACTTCATAACCAACTCCGAATCACAAAACCTCCGAAGTTCCAGAAATTCTTGCTTCGACTAGAGACAGTAGGGCGATGTTGCTTCGGCAGTTCTAATAATGGTGGCGCGTCGCTACTACCGGACCGACGCGCCACCATTATTAGAATACTGCGGCCATTATTAGAACTGCCGAAGCGACATCGCACTGTTTTAGGCACATGTTCACTAAATAGCGAGATAGTTTGCCATAATGAAAACCATACAAAAAAGAAATTAACATAAGATAACTTAAGCCCAAGCTTTGGTTGTATTGTCGCTACACATACTCTGTTTATCCCAAAATTCCGTTCTCCACGAACACCAAATCAAATAGAAATTCATAGAATATCTCTTCAAAGTCGTAGCATAAATAAAGGGATTTATAGTAGAGTTATAATAAACACCCCAGTACATCAACCGCAGCACCGTGTCACTTATACACATCGGACAAAACATATTCACAATCTCGCCAATAATATACGGTGTCCAGCACACGAAAAACACAACAAGCAAGAAACTAAGAAACTGAACAAGAGTCTTAAATTTACTCGGAGGAAAAAACGGCTTCCCCCTTGTAAATGCCCATCGCTGCTTAGCAGGGGACAACGGCACCGAAGGGGTACACTCAGTTAAATTACACGTCGGCCACGGGGCTGCCACTCTACAAAATCGATAATTTCCAATTTGATGAGTTTGCGCCGCCGTCCACGGCCACCACTCAAGGGGAATAGTCGAATATTGAACAGAAACGGCCGCCATTTGAGAGACACCAGCTGTGAAAGTTCGATTAGGACAAGTGCATCGTCTATAATGAGAGTAACTACAACGTTTACTGTGTGAATCGCGATTGTAATAACACACGTGGTAGGGCACAGGTGGCGCTGTAGAGGAGTTGGATGTCTGAGCTGACACGTCCCTAAAGCGAATGACCCTTTGGCGTGCGCTGTACTGCAACGTTTTGAGGTGGATGTTGCGATAAATTTGAATTCCGATGCCAGTCATTAGAATGAAAGGCACAATGTAGGCCAGCACAGCCTTGAGGCCCGTGTAAACGGAGCTTCGTAGCACGTAGACGGTGCAATGAGTTGTACAGGTGATGGTTTCACGTGACCAAATATCACCTAAAAGTGTCACTGGGCAGTGGATTGCAAAAGAGAGGAACCAAGTGATGAGAATTTTGATAGTTGCACGTTTTGGTGTTTGTTTACCCAAGTAGTGTAAGGGTTTTGATGTAAGTAGGAAACGGTCCCAGAAGATTAAGATGCGCGTTAAAACTGATTCGAAGACGACGACTTGGTCGACGCATAAGTAGAATTTACAGAACGGCATACCGAGTTGCCATTCTTGGTAAATCTCGTTGACTAATGCGAGAATTGTCATGAAACTTCCGATAAGTAAGTCGCAGATGCTTAAATTGAGGACGTAGTAATTGCGAGTTTTTCGCAATTTGGAGTCGCGGGCAAATGAGGCGATCACTGTGATGTTGCCTAATACGGTGCATAGAGACAGGATGGCGACTATGACTGATAGGAGGATTGTGAGGGCGTAGGAGTGTTTCCATTTGACGTTTAGATTGTGTTCACTTATGTTGAGTGTATTGCCGTGCAGATGCAGATGGAGTCCATCTTCACAGGTCATTCTTAATGGTTATTATGGTGCTTAAGAGGCGAGGACATCTTTCGGGAGAAAATAAAAAAGAATGTGATAATTGTGTTGATAAGTGAGAGAGAGAGAGGGTAATGGAAATGTAACGAAATGGAAAGTTAATTAAAAGCTCGAGGGAGTTTTGCCGAGTTGGGATGAAAGAATTTAGTGACCTAGAAATGATGATCGTTTCACAATTTGCCCTTCGTGAGGGGATTTTTTTTTAAATACTAACAAGGGTGAGAAAGTGTTTTTTTATTTTTTTTATCTTGAATTATTATAGAAAAATACCCTGAAGTGGTTGTTATAGGGTGTGGACTCTGAATCACGTTTGTTTTGTATTCAAACTTGGTTGTCGACTCGAATAATAAGAAATACTTGGGATTAAAATTAGGACGCACTTTTGGGGGTCTCTCAGTTTGATGTCTATACAATATTGATGATTGGCCAACATTTTTATTATTTTTTTTTTCTCATTCTCTTTTGTTGTTATGACATGGTTGAATTAATTTAGTTTTGTTATATAGGTTATTAAATGGCTGTCATTAAGTTCTCTTGAAATTAATTTTTTAATGAAACGTTCATTGAGGAGAGAGTAGAAACAGCTGTTACGTTTTTCCTAGTAAGCAGTGTGCAGATGCTTCCTAGGAAATTGGAATTCAGTATAAAGTACTTGGGTTGAACAGTTTTATGTTTTAATATTTGTAAATTTGAGATGGCAAGTTGTAAGGGTAAGTTTTTTTTTTATGTTCCTTATGGGAGGTATACTCAATTTGCATGAATAGTAATGAAATGGGTATTTTTAAAATAAAAGAATAATATATTTTCTATGATTATTTGCAGTTGCTTAAAAGAGGCAATTCTTGTAAAAGTTCTGTTATTGATGGTTGAAAGAATTTAAATTTTGTTGATAAGTCATCTGATTGGTTACGAGCACTTCAACCTGATTCAATATTGGTTGTAAAACAGTTGATGCAAAAGAAAACTGAATTATGGGATAGAAAGTAAAAAGGCGCAACTTGGCCAAAATTTGATAAGTAGGTGCATAAGTGTAACAGCCAATCAGAAAGCACTTCTTTGTGCTTCATTTTTCTTATTTTGACGTAATGACATGTGTGAACAAGTTTAATAGGTGCGGCGTAGAATAGCTACATACAGCCCTAATGTATTTGCGCACAAAATATTGTTGCCATTACATTACTTTAATAATACAGAAGTTAGACAAGTAAACTCAATGTACAATTCCTAGCGTTTTCGGTAATAAATCGTACAACGATTTATTCGGACTTTAATTTTTAACGCATTGATTTTTTTTTTTTTTCGAATGAAACCCAAGTTTAAACATAAATTCATGCAATCAGTTTAATATACAGATAAAATATTAATCTACTTTCTTTATCGATATTTAAACTAACGTTCCGAACATTGATGCGCATAAAATACTAATAAAAAAAAAAAACTTTCCCCTCTTATTAAAATTTCAAATTTCCACCTTTTAAAAATTCCAATTAAAATCCACAAAACGTAAAAACACACGTTTCCGACATTCCCAAATCCCATTTAATAACATCCTTAAGAAGAGTTGCTTGAATTTTAAAATCCAATTGCAAATTGCCTGACTGGAGCTGAATTCCTAAAATCTATAATTTCTCTAAATTTCATACCAACAAATTAAAATTCACTTACCTTTTCCCATAAAACTCACTTTTCCACATACAAATTCTTCCAAGAGGACTGTTCCTTTACGCGTGTTGCCTGCATCTGAGAAAGGGCTGGGCCAAATCTAAATCAAGAATGCCAACCTGACTTAATTTTGAGATACTTCACGGTGGCAGTTCGTTTCTTGCCTCTAGTTATATTTTATATTTTTTTTTTTTCTATACACTCAGTTTTATTCTCCATCATCTTAAGAGATGACCTACTTCTCCTGGGAAGAGAAGTGTGTAACTACTGTAATTCATTTTTGACATTGTGCCTTCAGCTAGAGTAAAATCATGCGTATAATATTTAGTAATTTTAGCCTAGCGCTTTTTAAATTGGTTCTTTAAATTTATTTGTACGTCTTAAGGATAGTTATGATCGTTTGGCTTTCTCTTGGTCTAATTAGCTAAATATTGCGAGAGGGGCAACTCCCTTTTGCATGTAATTTACGTGGAGAAGTTTGTCCTACTGAGGAATAAAAACACCCTGTTGATAATAGTGATTTATATTCAGGCTGCTGTGCATTGGGAATCGGAGTTTTTTAAAAATAAATATATTTTTAAAAATGTTTATAAGTGTTGCAACATTTTTGATTTATTTGTCGATTTTTAACGCTCTAGAAAAATATTAGCCATGTCCTTTAAGGGATAAATCTAGTTTTTTATGTATTGACGTCACGTCTGTGACAGATATTTTCTTTCCATGTCATCACGTTTTGTGTTTTAGGGATTGGGAAATGTTTATTTGGATTTTAATTTTGAAATTTTTTAAATATGTGTGATAATTGGTTGTTATTAACCCTTTTCCTAATTTGGTTTGACTTCAAATTAAATCTGGTTTACGGTTACATTTCACTTGGCTTAATTATCCTGTCACTCAATTTGTGGGAATCTTGCTTACCTAAATTAACTAGGCTGTACTATATTTGTATTTTAATTTATTTTTTTTTAACTGGTTTTTGATTAATTATTTTTTGTCTTTTTTAATTTCAGCTGAATTAGGGGATTATAATCCGGAAGAGCATGTGCATGGCTATCTTTCGGAATTACGATTGATTCCTAATCAGGTTGAAGAGGAGAAGAAGATAGCTGAATTACACAAGTTGCATAAGTATGTTTTTAAAATTTTAAAATTTTTGGTTTTTATAATTTATTAATATTATCTTCTTAGGGGTCAGAATCCAGCAGACGCAGAGTACAATTTCTTAGATCATGCTAAGAGATTAGATATGTATGGTGTAGACCTCCATCGGGCGAGGGTAAGGGTAAGCAGCAGTTTATATCTGCACTTGCAACTGTATGATACACTATTAAGTTCAAAGTTCACCTTATATTTTATGTCTTTCTTTGTAATTAAAAGTAGTGTAGTTAATAGAGAGTTTGTACGGCAGTTTTGTTATGTTATAAACTTCTCTACAATTCTATGATTATAAATTATGATTAGAACTTTACCATAATTGTGAATTTTGTATCATCAAATTCAAATAATAACATCCAATCAGACGGCGAGTTCATATGAATAGTTGCAAATGGCTGCCAGTTTGTTTTCAGTGCTTTAGCAATTCTTTTGTACGGAATTGCATTACTTGCTCCTATAAAGTATACTCTGTTACCGGCTGAAAAGTACACAGCCGTTGAAATTTTATTAAAATAAATATTGTACCGAGCATCATGTAGCATCTTAAGAATAGGAAGTTATAAAAAGGCCCTTCTTGCAGCCATAGGCGTGACTTATGCGACCTCTTGTGTTAACTCTCTAACGAACTAGGAGCTTATAACAAAAAAAAAAAAAAAACTGTTGTGCAAACTATTAAAAACCTGCATTTCGCTATATTTTTGAACCAAAATATATTTTTAACAAGTTTATTTCAATTTTAGGATTCAACAAATGCTGAAATTCAACTTGGGGTAACCTCAGTTGGTCTAGTTGTATTCCAAAACAACATTAAAATCAATACTTTTTCTTGGTAAGTGTGTAATCAATGTTTCACCCCTACAGCATTAATTCCACGAATAACATTTTTTAAATTTTACTAATTAAAAATTTTTTTTTCCTTTAAGGGCTAAAATTGTTAAAATATCTTTCAAGAGAAAACAGTTTTTCATTCAACTTCGTCGTGAAGGGGTAAGAAAAATGATAATGAGCTCATTTTTGATTTGATATTTATTAAGTTTTTTAATTTTTTACCCTCAGCTGGAGTCCTACGACAGCCTATTGGGTTTCAACATGCTAAGTTACAGATCCTGCAAAATTCTGTGGAAGTCTTGTGTAGAACATCACACTTTTTTCCGTCTCCACTCACCGCGCCAACCAGCCAAGAAGTATTTCTTCACATTAGGGTCTAAATTTAGGTACAGGTAAGTAAACTTACATGTTCCCAGAATTTTTTTAATCTCTTAGTCAAATTTATTTTTACTCTATAGTGGAAGAACCGAATATCAAACAGTAGAAGAAGGTAAACGAAGAGCTCGGCTCGAAAGGACTTTTGTTCGGTGAGTTAACTCTGATTTCAACTGTATAATCTTATCACTTTGCCAACCACCTGTTAGATCCACCTGTTAAAATTGGCACTTGTTGAGTCAGTCTTAATCAAGATTTCATTTTTACAGTTAGAGAGTGTATAACACTGGCTAATATTGGAGTTTTCGCTTGTTGTAGGTCTCCTAGTAAACTGTTCGGGCGTCTAACTTTACCCACCATTTCTCGCGATGGTGTAGAAGAGAAGAAGCACCCACCTCCGTCCAAAACAATTGCCCGTATGAACGGGACCAATTCTCACATGCGGCCTTACGATAGTTTCAACAACAAAGTTGTGTCTGCTACGAGCAAAGAACCTCGCAAAGCGTGGGCTGAAGGAGAACTCTCTGAAGAGTGAGTAGTACTTAACAATTTTTTTTTTTTTAATATAAAATTGCTGTTATAATAAATATTGGACAAAGTTTTGGGTGAGATAGATTACAATCCAAACATTTAGCAATAGTGATTTCATCCATTTGTCTTAAGATATTGTTGTGATTCGATCAGACTAAAATAAGTGTTGGGTAGTGTTTGTGATCTGTCAACAAATTTGGTGTTACTGATTAACAAGGCGGTTCTTTAAAATATTTTTGTGTATGTTATAGTCTTCTACAAGATGCTCAGAACAGCACTTAAAACAAAGATTCAGTTTCTCATAAGTTGATACTACAATTTAGTATGAACAGGGCCCATTGAAAACAATGGTAATTCGGGTAATAGCACCACACACAGTATGGAACAAGTGTAACCCAAACATAATAGTGGGTGTATTTAAATATTGTAGCAGCTTAGGGGGGGGGGGGGTGTATTTTTAGTTTAAACGTACCGAGTAATGTTTGCATATAGACAAATTGAGAAGTTTGTGGTGACTTTATGACGTCACGTCTGTATCAGTTTCTTTATCGTTGGTAACACATGTAAAACTTATATATGCAAAGTTACAGCTTTAGTCACACTAACTAAAATTCGCCAAGCGTGGGTGAATGACATGACATGACATACCACAGCCCAATGCCATCATGGGAAATGACGTCACAATACCGCAACCATTTCTCAGTCTATCCAAACTAAGGGATATTAATTATAACCTCTGAGCCAGTCGTTGGCATGAACTATTAAATCCATTTTTTGATATCTGTCATCGTCACATCAGAGACGTGTCGATGTCATTACAACAATTATTTGACCCCAAACCATCAAAATAAGTTTTCTTAAACTTAAAAACATCTTAATATCGCCTAATGATTTTGTAATGTAACGGAAAATCCCACTAAAACTGTACAAATCTAATTTTTTAATTCCATAACATTCCCCAAATTGAACCTTCTTAGTAAATACGAAATGACACGGCATAATTCAGCCATCCTTATTAGTATTGCTGTACTAACTGTGTAGGGGTAGGTTACGGAAACTCAAAAATAAGACAAGAAAGGTAATAAGTGATGTCATGGCCAGTCATACAGGAAGCATTCTTCTTTAATGATCCAGTGGACATTTCTAAGTATTTTATTGTTCCGCAACGTTATAATGACCACCCTCCGGAAGGGGTGTATCAATAACAACATAAACAAAAGTTACAATTAATATAAAACTTGCGGAACAAGACAAAGATAACCTCCTCATTCATTCAATAACATCTTTGTGACTAAGAGTTCATGTTGGAATTAAGGTCACTTTGAGTGATTACTTAATGGCCTGATCTAAGTAGAGGTCATAATGTATTTTTATAAACATTGACTCATCAACGAGAGGAAATTATAAGTTTCGTTTTAGCTTGTTTATTTTTTTATTCGGTTTTCCAGAAGGGGAAATAGGTAAAAAAAAAAAAAAATATTTGAACTTTGTTCAGATTACAAGAAATAATCTAAAAAGGTTTTTAGATTAGGAAATTCTATACTAGGAAGCCTTTCGTCACTCATTTAATACCACTGACGTCTAATCATCAAACGCACGTCATTTCGGGGAGGTGACTTTTTTGTGGTTGGAGAAAAAGGAAACTAGGAATTGTAAAATATGATATCATATTATTTAAGTCAGTTAACGGAAGACGTTGGGGTTTTTTTTCACATCCGACAACGACGGTTGTGTGTATTTTATTGTGTTGTATATTATACAAGTTTATTACTGTCCTACATTGGACTTTGAGCCGATTTATTTATTACCGTAATTAAGTTGTTTGGACATTGGTGCCAGTCATGCCGTCAATTTGTAATAGCCCAGTATGTACTAGTAACATGTGCTGCATTCCTTTCCCGGCGTTTACATTTACTCATGTTCATACAATTTGGCGGTAAGTATTTTAATTTTTTTTTTTTTTTAAATTTAAAGTTTATGTGTTTAAATGTCAGTTGTCACTCATCAATGATGAGTAGTAAACAAATCACCTCACAGTAAAAAGGAAGTAACTTATGTTTTGCCTAATTATTCCGCTACCTGGAACAATGGTGGCGCCACTGCTGCAACGCCATTAGTATCAAAATAGCTTACTTTGGCGAAATAACTTATTGATATACAAACTGAAGAAGAATATAATTTTTGTTAAACACAGGAAATACACAAAAGAATCGCTGCATTATGGGAAACAAAAGTAAGCTTAGTGGGTTTAGTACAAGTAACCACATGGTTTGTTCGATAGAGGTAGACGGCGTAAAGGGGTGTCCAATAAAAATATTCCAGGTTGTTACTTTAATATTGTAAACTCAGCAGCAAATGTGGGGGGGATGTTTTGCTATACTATTCCGCCATCTGGAACAATAGCGGCGCCACTGCTGCAAATGTTCACAGAATCTCGTAAAATCTAGTTCTCGCGAGAAAGGACATAGTTAAACCTAATAAAACTTAAGATAAGTGTCTTGCAATCTTTTGAACATAGTGTGCGCAGAAAATAAATCTTTAGTCTTACACACTGCGCAACCATACAAGTCAGTATAAGCAAACGAGACACTGGAATCCATTTCCAGAGTTCACTGCCCCTTTAATATTACCATCCAATCTTTTAAGCAAACTGTCATCCCAAGGATAACTAGTTTTTCAAGGTTGATAACACTAACTTTTTTCCCCCCTACCCTTTCCCCTTTTTTTTCTGAACAACAATTTTTTTTATTACACAGTTGATTAATCCTTTAATCTTTTGTCTTGTCCTCGACTTTTCCCCTCTCTAAAATTTTTTACGACTAATAAATTGTCATGGTTTGAATAGAATTAGTGAATAATTGGAGTTGATTGATGATTTTTATTTCTGAAATGTTAATATTGTGAATGATATAATGTCTAACATTGTAAGTTCAATAACCTATTTGGATGCTGTGCTAATGGTGCAGAAATATTTAAACCATGTGAGTTATGCGGATTGTTCCAGATAATATGTTCCTATAAAAAAATTTTTTTTTTTACGTATATGGTGAAAGTCAAGAGCAGCATATAAATTACAGTTTAAAGAGGATGGGTGTGGATATAACTTGCATATGGGGAAAAAAAATAATAAACACACCCCCTATCTGCCAACCCCATCTTTTCTTGTTATGAATTGAATCAGTGTTTGGGGGAAATAGTTTTATGAAAATTTTGAGAATTCTTAAGGGAAATGATAAGAATTTACTTGGTTCCGTTTATATCGGGTTTTTGAGATCGCGGAATTTATCTTATTTTCGTAGTGTCAAATTTTGGTTTTCGGGGATTGTGAGTAGTTTAAAGTGTTTATAAAACGTTTTTTAAATATAACAACGAATGCGATATCGCAGCTGAGTTTCGACCGTTGGGGAATTCACATCTGGTTTTAGAGTTGCCTGAATTTTTAGGGTTAATTTTCGCTAGTTTATAATGCGAAATAATTTCTAATACTTGAATTTATTTTCATTTTATTTTATAGCGAAGGTGGTTTTGTGGCCGAGCCCCGAGAATCGACAGCTTTTACCCCAATCCTTTCTACAAAAATCGGTTTCGTCGATGATGAAGAGCCCATATCGGAGCCACTTTATGAAGCCCCTTCAACTTATCCCTCTGACGTCAAGATCGTAAGTGGTTCTTGGATTTAATAAGTAGCGGTGGTGATAAAAATAGAAGGGAAAGATTTCCAAGTGAGAATTTATTTATAAATCTCCATTTTAGATGCTCATTTTACTCAATGAGTTACTGTTGCTCAATCACAGGATGATGATCACATTTAGATTCCTTACATTTTTTCCCCTTTTCAACTCCCCCACATGTTTATAACGTCAAAGAACTTCTTAGAAAATTTTTCCTGGTTTAGTTGTGGTTTCAGTAAATTAAGTAAGAGGAATTTTAATTTTTTTTTCCTCTTCTCTCGCTTGAAAAGAAACGTGTCTTAGTGTAGAAAAACTTGATTGCCTTTATCGAGTCGTAAACTCTACGCCCTTTAGGTCAGGAGTTCTTTTATGCTATTAATTGAATTAATTTGGTGAAAATCATTTCATAAAAATTTAGTATTATTTCACTTTTAAAAAATAGATACTTTATTTTTTTGAAAAAAAATGTAGATATGTAGTTTTTTTTTTTTATCCGTTTATAGGTCATAGAACTGCTAAACCTTTTAAGGTCCGGAAAAAACCCGAAATTAAAATTTTAAAATTTTCTTTGAAAAAAAAAATAAAATAAAAAAAAAAAAAAAATAAAAATAAAATAAAATCAAGAAATTTTTCATTCGGAAAAAAGAATTTTTTTTATTAATTAATTTTTTTCAAAATCCTAAGGACACATTTTCCTATCTTGACCTGATAACGTTCATGAATGATTAGTGAAAAAGATAGCTGCTAGGTCTGAAATTGAGGCCAAGTTTATACAGGGGAGCTGGGCGCGCGCGAGAGATTGGGTGGTTCCTCTTGACTTTGAAGTTCACTCGAGCTAGCCGCATGGAGGCAACACAACGTGCACACACACACTCTGGATCTTAAAACCCCTGTGAAATGCTTATAAACAAACTGGGATTTTTATATCCACAAATGTATTATTCACTACAACCTGTTGCAGCAACCATCTGCTTTTTTCACGGTTCCACGAAAGGAAGGATGTAGCACTCAACGGTTTGTTGTGCATTTTCGTTGTTTTTATTGTGTGTGGATTATGCGTTGAACATGCCTTCCATTCAGGTTTGATGAGCAATTTTTCGCTGGAAATTTTCTTTTATTTAATTCTCTGTTATTAGTGTTATTTACTGAGAGTACTAAAAGCAGCCGTTGATCAGTGTTTTAAAGCTGTAAATGGTTACGAATATCAGGTGAGTTGTTTTTTTTGTATAATTTTTCTGGGGAGAATTTAGTTCAATGGTTAAGAAAAACGTGTTAAAAGTTCCAAGTCGGTTTGGGTAAATTTGCTCTTTTGACCATGGTCAGAAATTGATGAGTCTAGTTATGCGTGTTGCCTCCAGGGGGAATAATTTCAAGGTATGTACAAGGTGAAAGGCCTTTTATTCAAGTATATGTATCTCTCGTGGGTTTTACTTTGTCTCGATAAGATTGTTTCATAAATGACTTCCTGTAAGAATGAATAAAATTGTGTTGTTTTAAAGGGCGCCGCCTTTTAAAGTTGAGTAAATTTTGAGTGTTATGTAAAGTTAATTAGTAAAATGCGTATAACTGATACGGTTTGAGGATATCAAGAATCGCAATTACGTAATTAGGATCATATTAAAAAGGATATTCAAAAAAATTAAACACCCTTGAAAGATATCGCATTATTGTGATTGATGCAACAGTCTAGTGTAAATTGGAATAATAGGTGGCGTTGTATTCTTAAATGTTTGGAATTTTTAATGGCCTTGTAGAACGTTTAGTGAGTAGTATTTTACTGATATGGGAGGAAATTGAATACTGCTGATAATGGGGCTTTTTATGAAATGAATTTTTATAGGTTAATGGGTTGAGTTGTGTTGATTAAGGTCAATATTACATCAGTTTTCTATTGGTTTTTGTGATTAGATTTTAATTCTTTAATGAAAATTTGAATTTTTATAATGTTTTCAATATTTTTCTTGCAGCCTAATGGCCATGAAGGACTTGGTTTGGTCACGATACGAATGAAGCCTGACGAACAAGGTCGATTTGGGTTCAATGTTAAGGTTGGTGTGGTTGATTATGTCGTCTGATAAAAGATGGGAGTTGATGGGGGTTTTTGATTTAATTTAGGGTGGTGCTGATCAGAACATGCCTATAATTGTGTCTCGTGTGGCTCCCAATACACCAGCTGATAAGTGTATTCCTAGATTGAGTGAAGGGGATCAAGTTTTGTATATTAATGGTAAAGATGTGTCTGGACATAGTCATGAACAGGTTGGTTAATGTGTGTGTTTGTGAATATTGGTTTTATAGAAAGTTATGTTATTTTTTTGTGTAGGTTGTACAATTAATACGGTCTTCGAGGGAGACTCATGCTGGAGAGTTGTTATTGACTGTTAGGCCTAATGGTAAGTTTGAGGATTTTCATTTTTCATTTTTGGTTACTACAAAATAATCGAGGATTATTCTAGTGTAGTAGTCGATAGGTTCTGATAGAACTGGTTTGCGTCCGGATTTAGGGACTGGTCTGGCCACCATGCGCCGCATGTGAAGTACTGGTCTTAACTGTTTTGATTATTATACGGTTACGACCGGTTCTCAACTTCCACTTTCACGACCCGGTAGTAAAACAGAGGAAGTGGAAGTTACGAATCGGTCAAAACCGTTTTTGCTATATCGAGTAGTACCAGTCTCTGCCACGATATGGCGTTAATACGTTTTGGCGCCATCTGAAGTCTGATTATTTAAAATGAAATGTTTCCACGTTATGTGTAATTGTTGCTGCAGTTTTTTAAATCCCTGTAGGATACGAATTTCAAAAAGTATCAAAGTTTAATCACTGCGTTACATCGTGTTTGTCTAGAGTTTTTACGTTAATCCACCTTCCGGTTTAGTTTGGGAGTCAAAGTGTGAATGCACTGACTAATCCTGACGTGTCGCATTTAGTGGCTGACAAACTTTTATCATTTTAACCACAGTTTTTTTAATTTTTAATTGAATTCAACATTTTATTTTCAGTATATGTCGCTGAAGAAATTGAAGAACCAGCATTTCAATATGTTCCTGATATTCCACACATTTCAAATCGAGTTCCCAGATGTGATGCATTAGCTGAATCAATACTTCTCTTAAATGAAGGACTCGAAAGTGGTGCTGCTATTGCACAGTTTGAAGTGAGTTGAATATTTTTTTCTAATTAATTTCGAAACCACGAAAAACATGACCTAATTTTTTTTTCTAAATTTTAATTTACCCAGCAATTATACAGGAAAAAGCAGGGAATGATGATGAACGTTGCAAAACAACCAGAAAACTTGCCCAAAAATAGATACAGAGACATATCGCCATGTAAGTATTTTGTTTCTAAGCGATTTACGAGCGACATAAAATAAATAAATTGTTTTTCCAGATGATGCGACTCGAGTTGTACTTACGGGTGGCGTTAATGGTGATTACATCAACGCTAATCACGTCAATGTACGTTTGCCAAATTACATTTCCGTTTGTTGGAAATAGTTACGTAATTGATTTTTTTTAATAGATGGAAATTCCAACATCAGGAATTGTTAACAGATACATTGCAGCACAAGGTCCTTTACCTCATACTTGTGCTGATTTCTGGCAGGTAAAAAAAAAATTGTATAAAAAATTTCTGCCATTACATTATAATACAATATGTAATTTATTTAGATGGTGTGGGAACAGCAGTCGACGCTTATTGTCATTCTAACCACAATTACAGAAAGAGGTCGCGTTAAGTGTCATCAATATTGGCCTGATCTGTATGAAACGGTTGATTTTGGTATGCTTCAAGTAACATGTCACCGAGAGGAAGAAACGCCCTCATTTGCATTCAGGGAATTCACCCTCATTAATATGGAGGTTGGAACATTATAATTTCAATCCCGTGAAACAAACAGAATTAATATAATTTCGTTTTAAAATAGAACAATGAGGAACGGCACATATCCCATATGCAGTACATTGCTTGGCCTGATCATGGGGTGCCTGAAGACTCGAGTGACTTTTTAGATTTCGTCATGAGGGTGCGACAGAATAGAGTGGGAATGGTTGATCCCACTGTGGTGCATTGCAGGTTTGTTATTAATTAGTATGGAAATTGACTTCCATTGGAATACATACGTGTCCCCAAGTCCCAAAGATTGCTTCTCTGCGTGACAATTATAATTACGTGATTTAAAATACCGTAAATTTCTTATACATGAATTGTGGCTAGAAACAACCTATTTTCTCTGCTTCGGAAGTTTGAGGTTGAAATTTCGCAAATATTTTGCGCCTCGAAAAAGTGGTCAATGCTAATTATCTTTGTTTACATTTGTAATTCAGAAATGATTTCTGGTAGGATAGCTTACTTTCTTTTTTATAAAACATGAGTTCACATTTGTGTTCACATTGACGTAATGAAATGAGGCAAATAATTGGTGGATTATAGGTTGGAAAGTTAGTGAAAGTAGCTGCAGGTTAGGTGCAGCAAGTGTTCATGATGAAGTTGTGTTGAATATATGCAAAAGAATGTTGCATTGTAGGCACATCGCACAGCTCTGGTTTTAGGTATGTAGACGTAAAGTAAGGTAGCATTTCTGCGCCTAATCAGAAAATATTGCTCTGCGTTATTTTTGTGTACTTGTAATGTGAACATTTTTCAACGCTTTTTGCGTTCCTTCAATGTGAATACAAGTGTAAATCTGTTTTAAAATTATGTGAGTAAAAAGTAAAGCTTCCAAAAGATATTTAACCTGAACATAATTTATGTTAAAAGTAAAAGGCTTTTAGCCGACATTTAGTTTTAATTAATTAAATTGCTGTCACGTGATAATTAAATTAAATGAACCAGAAATATCTACGCAGACATCTTATATTTATATTTAATTTCAATTTTTCTAGTGCTGGAATCGGAAGGACAGGTGTGTTAATTCTGATGGAGACAGCAATGTGTTTAATTGAGGCCAACGAACCCGTTTATCCACTCGACATTGTACGGAGCATGCGTGATCAACGAGCAATGCTTATTCAGACTGCTGTTAGTATTAATTAATAACTGATTTTACGTTCTCTTGTAACTAACATACAATAATTTTCACAGAGTCAATATAAGTTTGTATGCGAAGCAGTAGCGAAGGTCCACAACGGTAATTACTTAATTTTTTAATAATTCAGAGAAAATAATTATTTTTTTTCTTTAGAGGGAATTGTAAAGCCGTTACCTGAATTTCAAAGATGAAGGCAGCAAAATTGACATAGCTATTTATAATAAGTCTTAGAAAAAAGGAAAAAAGTGCGTGAATGACATTTCATATGGTGATTAGTCAATTGCCTTACCCTTAGGTTGTGCATCGTGATAAAATGTGCAGAGTAATAAATTCTAGAGGAATAATTTTATTTACCTGTTACTACTAACTTTGTTGATTCAGATCTCACCATCACAGTTGTTAATTTAAAGAACTGATATTCATTCATCTTAGAATTTCATAGACAATTATGTATTTTTATTTCCGTAAATTTTGTTTTAATTTTGGAATTTTGTACGTTCTCTTACTGCACACAGAAAACGGCAGTTGCAGTTTGAGAGAAGAGTCACCGTGCAAGGATTGATAAGTGTAAATGTTCGAGTATTGTCCCCGGTTTTTTTAAAAAGTGTATTCTAGTTGTATAAAATGACGAATGTGAAAAATGAAGGATTTTGTACAGTGGATATAGTATCAATTTGACATAATTAATAGAGAAAGATTTTTATATTTATGTACAGTTTCTTTTTTATCAAAATTCAATCAAGTAGTATGTTAAATTCTGTAATTGGCTTCATAGATTTTTTTTAAAAAAAATAATATGTTGCATTAGGTAACTTGAAAGTTGTACTAGGGCAGCTGCTTGGATTTTCATGTGAATTGTGTCAATTTGTCTACTAAAAGTAAAAAGTGAATTGCAGTAATGAACATTTTTAAATGAATTATTCTAATACTAATAAGTAGATTTTTTGACAATCTCCTCCACAGCACATTTATTTTGAGAATTAATCCAGTTTAGAAAATAGATATTACAAAAAGTTATATGTGATTGACAGTGTTAAGGAAATAACTATTCAAGTTTTAAATTTGTAAGTTGTAATTTTTTCATTGCAACTTTATAAAGAGCAAGCCCCTTTCACTGCCAAGATGAACCAGTCTTCCCTCTTTAAAATGATAAAAATGATGCATTTGCCCCTCACCCTAAAAGCTGTTTCTGTTGTATATTTAGAAATAGTAAAAATTGAAAAGCAAACAAGTGATTTTTTATTTGGATTGTTTTTAACCATTTTTCAATTTTTGTAACAAGTTTATGAACTGCAAGATTTACTCAAAATAAGTTGTTGCACCCATTTGGATAAATCTTTACATTTATAGCTTTTCTTGCATAATAAAAAATTCAGCTTTTTTTTTGAAAATTATATTCATGTAGAAAAATCACTAAGTGCTATAAAAATGAATTTTGATATGATCCGTTTTCTTATTTTATACCCGTAATAGGGAGTTAGTATAAGTTGAGTTTGAATAACTCCCTTATACGTACTTTTGGTATCAGTTAGGAGGAAGATGCAAATGTAAGTAAAACAAAACACACGATTGCTTAACACTTTTCAAAAATTTTATTGCAACTGATTACTGTACAAAAAAAAATCTATTATTCATTCGGAAGATTTTTCTAACTTTTCCAATCGTTTTTTCATCTCGGTAAGTCTCGCATCCAACGGAATTTGCGATACACGAAATAGTTCCCGAACATTCCCTCCAACTGTGTACAATTTCTCTCCTACATTCCCCATCGCGACACGCAAAGCTTTATTTCTTTCAATCAACTTCTCATAATATTCTATCCCACCTTTTACATACTCCTTCCCTAAACTTGCAGCTTCATTATCACTAGTATGTTCGTAGTGAACACTCACTGCATCAGCCGATATGAAAGATAACAACGAAGCCAAACAAAATAATATTACATACAAAATAAACCGGACACTAAATGGTCGTACATACAAATTGTGAGTTTCATTAACTTTCCGCCCTACTGCGTACGCTACGAGTGCCGCATTGACCATGCAAAGACCTTTAAGTTGAACATAATACGTGTCGATATGAAATAACTCTCTAGCTATAGCGAATTTTCTCGCTTCTTCCGACAGGACCATCGAATCCTTTAGTTGTTTTCCAGTCGGGGATGACCAACTGAATTCTTCATTTCCTCTTATAGAGATTTGTGTTGTATCGATGTCTGATTGCGATTTGTACGTGAAATTAAGAGGTAAACCAACGATGGCACCCGTTTTAAGATTTACTGCTCCAGCGTGATAAACATCGAAGCCCCATACGGTGAAAAACTCAATTATATTTTTTTTCTTATCCTTAAAATTCACAGTCTGCAACACCTGAAAAATCAATACAAAAAGAAATGAATTGTTTAAAATTTAAAACATTTTTTTTATTTATTTTATAGGATTTAAAACATTTTTTTTATTTATTTTATAGGATTTTATAGGATTTAAAACATTTTTTTTAATATTTTCAGCTTAGTCTCTTTTTTTCGTTTAAAACAAAAAAATTTTATAATATTTTAAAAATTTGCTCGGTTTTGATTCGGACTTTACAACAAATTTGTTTTTAAAAACTAACAACTTTTACATTTTGAAGAGCTTTGGAAAACTGGGACAAAGAAATCCAAAATTTAATATTTTAGATTTTTTGTTTTGTAACGGCCTAAAAAATGAAAAGTTTCATCATCGTTGACCAATTTTACAACATGGATAATGACAGCAGGGCGTTTATTACCTCCTCAGCTTCTTTGCGCACGTTCGCATCCAATGGAGCAGGATCTCCCAACCTTCATACAAAAACTTGTAATTATCAAAATGTATTTTTTATAAATTTTACGTTCTTACTTGTACATCTGTACGACCTCACGATGTTTTCCCAGGAACCAGGAGTGAGGTAGGAGATACACTCCAAACAACGATGCGCTAAGAACACCAACCGTGTAGCCAGTAGCTATTCTGCCCGATGGTGAGACCAGCCACTTCATCATCTTGTCCACAAACGGTTTAGGAGCAGCCATTATTCAAAAAACTATAAAGTATTCTTTTTTAAATTAAGAACGCGAGTGTTCTTTTAGGCTTACCAAAGTTAGAAAAAAATTGCTAAAGAATCTCTAAACGTGCCGTTTTTCTGTAGCTGGTTAATTCAAATTCAATAGACTATTTGCTTGATTGGTTTACTTTTTTTCGCATTATTATTTCTAAAATATTGAGGGGTTTGGGATCATGTTATTGAAACTTATTCAAGAGAACAGCATGAGCACGCTTTCCTTTCACGTGCGGAAAACGGAAGTAAGCGATGAGTTCAAAGCGCGAGTTTTAAAGATAAAGTACGGTAGCTCATTAATACCAATATAAAGAACGCAAGAGTCTACATCGTTTCCTTAGTAGTAGTTTTTGTCCTAGCTTAAACTGACTAACGATTCACACCCAGGCCCATGATGCCAGGCTGTGAAAATGTAAGATTTTTTGTTGTCTTAAATAAAACTAAATAAATACTTTTGTGTTTTTTCATCATTCCATTACCATCTGAGAAATACAATGTTCAACAGAGCTGCAGCAGCTTATTACGAAGATGTCAAAATTCATTTTTTTTGTCGTGTTGAAAATTTGTTCAACTATTTATTTGATGAATGTACACGTGTTAACACACATTGGGGCAGAAGTGCACAACATCCGATGCTTCTCTGTATGTTTTTCATCTTTTATTTTGTATCATTGAGATGTAGGGAAACCTCATAACGGGCAGCCGAATCACATGATACGTAATGGCCGCCGTTGTAACATAGTGGTGGTATCTTTAATACACTGTTTATAACTGATATTTATCTTTTCATACTAATTCTGGGTGAATAGAACTATTTATTGATTTTTCTCCTACAATTATGTAACTACCCATTGAGTGACAAATTGTAATTTGAACGACCTCCAACCACTTTTGAGATATATAAATGTGATGTGCGATAGGGTATCGCATGATTTGCGTTTAATTAATCAAATTAACATGTTGAAACTTTGAGTAAATTTTTTTTTAAAGTATAAAGCGCCTAAAGTTGTCTTTTATTACTTTGGATGGTAAAACGTGTAAACAAAAATTTTGGTGACGTAATGTTGTCCAATATGTGTACAAGCAACTAGTTTAAGTCAGTTCAGGAGTTATCTCTCTTTAAGTGCAATCTGATAAGAGATAGCTATATAAATGAAGCGTTGTTGCTACTTTACATTATATCAGTTCATTGGATTTATAATGGAGCACTCAAAGATGAAAACAGGTTTGGTTTTTTTTGAGTGCTATAATTGTTTATCATTAAATTATTATTTTATTTGTAGATAACGAGAAAGAGACAAATAGGAATAATGAAGATACGCGCAAGAAATCTCAGATGTTAGTATACAAAAAAAAAATTAAATTTTTTATTTATTGATCCGAAATGTAATATTTAGAGTGCCTACCATGAAAGAGAAACAATTTACAGCAAGAAACTCAATTTTAACGTAAGTATTGAAAAATTAATGCCACAAATTAAAGTTACAAATTAACTATTTAACAGTGACTTGTTTGAAATTGCTCATTTTCGAACCATTTTAAATATATTTATTACCATACTTTTACTCATACTTTGTTTAAATATCATCCCGGAGGAATATTTCGCAACTGGCAGGTAAAACCCATAGTAATTCGATCTCTTCTCAAACCTCATAAAAATTATTTTCAGCAATACTCGAGTAGCTGTAATTTTATGGAATTTAGGAAATTTTGGTAAAGCCCTAAGAATATGGATTACGATGTTTACAACTACTTTGTTTATTGTTTATTACGGATTTCATCTTTGGGCTTGTAGTGGAAACGTTAATCAAAGTTAGTTTTTGCATTTATTTCTTGTTATTGCTGAGTTTTTAATTTCATAATTTGTTTACCAGAAGCTTGGAACAGATATTGGTTATCATTGTACATAATGTATATTTGCTCATTTTTATATTACCCTACAAAATATGTTTTATTATACGATTTACCGCCACTTTCGTCAATGATTGTACTTGTCGAACAGGTAAGCCAACTCTTGTTTTTGAAGCAGTTAAAAGGCGTTTCCGGTGTTATTAAACGTTTGAAAATAAAGCAGCACCAACTTATGAGTGTTTGCAAGATACCCTAAAAGATTTCATCTTTCTACTATTCCTGAAAATCGTTTAGTGGCTGCTTCAAAATTTGTTTATGCGCAGAATACGTTAATAAAAATATTGTGCGCATTTCAGTAACTGTTACTCGACACTTTATAACTTTGAAATTTTTGTATTTTAAAGATTCGTATGTTGATGAAAACACACTCGTTCGTGCGTCACAATGCTGAAAAAGTTTTATACCCTCACTCAGGTTCAATTTTTAATTTCATCTATTAGTCATAAATATATAAACACCAATTTCATTTTTTTCAGACAGTACCAAACAAAACTCTTGTCCAAAATTTTCCAAATATTTCTATTTTTTTTTCGTTCCAACTTTAATTTACAGAGATGAATACCCAAGAACAAGAAACATCAATTTATATTTTGTCATCACTAACTTTTGTCAAGTCATCGGTTGCATTTTATACATGAATATTGTAGTGACTGATTATTTTCACGCATTCTACGACATTGGGTGTGCTACGAGTTCACCTCAGAAGGTTTTCCAGTCAATCGTGTCGTCAATGTTGCCATCAACTATTCTTCTTCTGTGCGCCTTTTTTTTAATCCTTCATTCGTGGACCAATGCGTTTGCTGAAATTTGTCGGTTTGCTGATAGACAATTTTATACGGTAAATAACTAAATTTAAGTGCGTATGAAATTGTAGTTGAAGTTGTTTTTATTTTAGGATTGGTGGAATTCTTATAGTTATCCAATGTATTACCGGACATGGAATATCGTAGTGCATGATTGGTTGTACACTTACATTTTAAGAGATTTATCTCGGGTATTTCAATCATTTCAGTAGTTTTAATCAGTGAAATTTATTGTTTTTTTTTTTACTTCCAGGTTATGCCGTCGTACAAAAAACTTTGTGTTTATTGCGTGTTTTTTGTTTCGTCAATATTTCATGATTACATAATGTCATTCGTATTGAGGTTTTATTTACCTAATTTCTTAATAATGTTTGGAGGTTTTGGAGGTTTTTTTTATTTTTTTTTTTAATCTAGAATTGAAATATTGTTAAAAAAAATGTTCTTATCATTTAGCTGCCTTTTTTTTCATGCCGTACAAAGGTAATAGAAGAAGTTGGAGTATATTTTTTTGGACTACTATGATCATGGGTGTGGGGATAATGGCGAGTTTGTATAGTATTGAATGGTATTCCCGAAAAAACTGCGCACCTTATTCAGTATGTGTGTTATTTATATAGTATTTATTTGGTGTTTTAACTTTTTTTTTCAATTTTAAGGATAAGCTGGTGGACTATTTCATTCCTAGAATGATATCCTGTTACGAGCAAATGAACATGTTTAAGACTAGTCAGTTGTAAAATTTAATAAAATTAATTTCATTACTGGTTTTATACTGTCATAATAATATTGTCATTTCCACTTTATTGGAAGCAGTTTTTTTTTTTATATTTACCTCCTGCAGGTGAATATGAAACAGATGGCAACCAGACTGCAATAAATTTTAAAATGCATTTAAAAGGACACTAAAACCTCCTTAATCACACAGGTTCTTCCAATACCTTTATAACAATATGGTCCAAAAGGAGATTACATTTCCAAGAGGTATAGAAAAATTGTACAGTTAAAAATTTAAGCAACAAAACCTCTTTTTTTGCCTAACCAGTCTTCATGCACGTCGTGTTACTGGTAAACTTCACTGTGGCACAAAGTAGTCTCCCACGACCAGTGTTTGTCTTTCCAGGAATTTTTATTCCAGGGCCTCTTGAGATCCAACTTGTTTTTACATAAAAATGGTGAGTAAATTTGAAATAAATAATGCAATTTTTGAAATTTTACTGCAGGAATACCCTGATGCTAACTGCACTGTGTTACGACCGGGTGGAATAATGAGTAGCCTCACGTCTCTGGGTGATCAAGTTAAGCACTATAGTCAAGAAATGGAAAGTTATTTTACTACTTACGCGTACCCTGATGGTGTTGATATTATTGGATTGTCAATTGGTAGTAATTTATTAATAAGTGTAAATATGTGCTAAATATTTGACATTTGGTATTGGAGGTGGTGTTATTGCTGACGGTGTGATTAAAAGTTTGTCTCATCACAAAGTGAAAAATTTCATTAATGTTGCCGGTCCAATAAACGGAATATTTGGAAGTGAGAAATATTGCTAGAAATTAATTTCCAGGTGATAGTATTTTTTTTTTGCTAGTTCCTTTAGGTATGTCCATAGGTTTGGAAAATTTTGTCGACGCAGTGATGGAAGACGTCTGGAGGTATGTACGTTGGTTTACGAAACTTTGAATTTAAAATTAAGAACATATTGGCTGTAGAGTTTTCTATTTACCAATTGCTCAGGAAACGATATTTGCTGCCGGTTTATGGAATGGTTTGATTTCGTTGATTCATTTGTAGTGAAAATTATTTTTTTAAAAATTTTTTTTTGTAGATCCAACACATCAAAAAGAATTTCTTGCAAATAACAAATATTTACCTACGTATTTAAATCTTATTCACCACAATAATTACGAAAGTAAGAAACAGAAAGATTTTCATTCTAAATATTTATAAAATTGAAAATTTAAAAAAAAATTATCTGAAACTTTCGAACGTTGTTTTAATGACTGGAGATGAGGAGACTACAATAATTCCAAGAACTTCAGTGTAAGTATATAAACTGTAAAATAATTAAATGATGGTTTATAAAATTAAGAAATTTTATATATAGTTTTGGAGGGTACTTTGACGAGAAATTGAGAATGACGGGTTTAGAAGACCAAACGGTGTGTGTGTGTTTTTAGATTTTTAATTATTTGATAATTTATTTTCTTATGTTTTTATAAAAGATATTTATAAATGATACGTATGGAATACGCACAATGGCCGAGCGGGGTTGTTTGAGACGTGTCATTATGAAGGGAGTGAATCATTTTACAGTTAATTCTGCACATAATATCAAAAAATATATTCTTCCTCAATTGGTTAACCCCGCTTGTGTTTAGACGTAATAATTTTTATTTCATGTGTATATTGCGCTTTGTTGTTGTAGTGCAGTTAAGCCAATACCTTAAATTTAAATTTTTCAGTGTAAATAAAAGGATTTTTTCCGATGGATAAATATGAAATTGATTTAGAGGAAATATATTTAGTTAAGGAAGCTCACATAGTAATACAAGCATTTTTTTTTTTTTTTTTTTTTTTTGTGAAGGAAAATGATGATTTGTTTTTAGTTACAGAAATAAGAATTACACAAAAGTGTAAGAAAACTTGGTTTAACTATTAATTTATTAAAACTGATAAAAGTCTCGGTTTTAAAAGAATTTTTGAAATTTTAAAATAGAATTTTTTCCTCGCATGAATTATGTATTCATTCCATCGCGAAGCTGTATTTGAATTTTACTTATAAATTACAGAAACATGATTCTTAATCAACCAATTTTTTGTAATTACAGAAATAAAAGGAGAAAATGGTTTTTAATATTTTCCCTTAAATTACAAAACATTGGATAAACCTTCACACGTCATTCATCCCGGAACTGACATTTCCCGCCCCACGCGGCCGATTCAAATTAAGTCAAATGACTCGCCGGACTAAGAAGAAACAGCTGAAACAAAGTGCGACTAGACGGCAACAACACACGTTCATTTCAATTAAAGGGAATGAATTCAGGTGCGTACAAAGAATTATACAAAATTTAAAAACTTGAAAACTAAACATATTTTTATTTTTACTGGCGGCGAATGACGTAATAGTCTACCTTACGTCTTCAAGGACAAAACACTAACAAAATTTTTTTCACAATTTTTCTTATTTAAAATCCCTACACTTTAAAAAAAAGTGTCGAAACGTTCAAAAATAATTGTATGTGGAAACGTAGAAATTAATGATAAGACTGATAATTTCTTATCTGAGTACATTTTGATCAAAGAGCGATCAGATAATTACAAGTCGAGTGAAACTAGCGGTTGTTTATTATTACTATATAATTCGGCGCTTTTAATTACTCATTTAAATGGAGCGTAATGAGATGCAATCAGGTGCGTAAAATCTTTTTATGAATGGAAAATAATCCCGTGTGTTTATAAGAAATGAACTATAAACTGAAAAGGTTATCAGTTGGTAATTCCCGTTTATTTTTGCTTATCTTTAACTTTAATTTTGGAATTTTTTTTTTGTTCTAGAATTAAATGGAGAAGAAACGAGTCTGCATTCTAAACGGCAACTTTTAATTAAAAAAATTAGAGATTACGCTGAGGTTAATATAATAATTTTATTAAAAAACATTTTTAAAAAAAAAAATTTTTTCTCTCCAAGTCACTTAAAGAAAAATCAACAGAAGATGAGTCAAGTTCTCCTGTCAATGGAATCGTTGATGAATGCATTTCTGCATTGGATAAGTTGGATGACGTGAAGACAACGAATATAAAAAAAAAGTAATTAGAATAGAAATAAAATTTTTCTAACGTCATAAATTAATGTCACTTTAGGAATTCATCAGGGAGACTGAAAGAAAAGGAGTTTGTAGCACGAAATTCTTTATTAACGTGTGTTAATAAACCAAAAAACTAATCTAAAATAATTAATAAACATTTTTTTTATAGTGATTTATTCGAAATTAATCATTTCCAAACCATTCTTAATATATTTATTGTAATACTCATCCTCCTATTTGTCAATAATATTTTTGATGAACTTTTCTCCACTGGCAGGTACAATCAGATTTTAAAAATTATAAAGTTAATATTTAAAAAAAAAAATTTTTTTTCCAGTTCAACTCGTGGTTCAACTCAAATATCAGGAATTATTTGGAATTTTAGTAGAATGGATAAAGTGTTTCAGATATGGATAGTCATGTTCATGTCCACAATATTTCTTGTGTACCCTGGATTTCAAGTTTGGTCACATAAAACAACTGTTAATGATAGTGAGTTCACCTATTTCTGCAATCTAAGCTCTAAATTTAACATTTATTTCTCTTTTAGAAACCTGGAACAAATTATGGCTCTCTCTATACGTAATTTATTTCTGCGCTGTCTTTTATTACCCACCCAAATACATCATCAATTTTGGTTTACCCCCTGTTTGCTCCATGATTGTTGTTGCTGAACAGGTGAGTTTTTTTCCTTAAAATTTTTCACAATAATCTGCATAATTAAATATCTCTAGCTTCGAATGTTAATGAAGACGTACTCGTTTGTTAGGCATAATGCAGAAAGGGTTCTGTACCCCAAAACAGGTGACTTGTCCAATATTAAAAATTCAGAAAATACTAAATTATCTTTTATTTTTCTAGATAAAGAAAAGGCGAATCCATGTCCCGAATTTTCGAAGTATCTTTATTTCCTCTTTGTTCCTACATTAATCTACAGAGATGAATACCCAAGAACAAATAACATTCGTATCAAATTTGTTATCACTAACTTCTGTCAAGTGATCGGTTGCATATTTTATATGAGTATTGTGATCACGGACCATTTTTTAGTATTTCACGATATCGGTCTGAGTACTACTTCACTTCAAAAAGTTCTTCGCTCAGTTATATCAGCCATGATCCCTGCAACTATATTACTTTTATGTAGTTTCTTTTTAATTCTTCATTCGTGGATGAATGCGTTTGCTGAACTCCTTCGATTTGCTGATAGACAATTTTATACCGTAAGAAAAAACCGTAATTTTACATGTTCCGTAGTTGTTGCGCTTCCAACCAATGAGAGTGAGATAAAAGTTTTTTCTGACCAATCACAATGCGATTGGTTTGGAGCGCAACCAAACGGCGAAATTTTGTATTACGAGAATATTTTCTTTCTAGGATTGGTGGAATTCGCAAAATTATGCAACGTATTACCGTACCTGGAATATCGTAGTTCACGATTGGCTTTATACTTATATCTTTAGAGACTTAGCTCTTGTAAGAGTTTTTTTTTTTAACTTTTTTGTTTTGAAAATTAAACTTTAATTTTTCTTTTCAGTTGAACCCTGCTAATAAAATTCTGCCTATTTTTAGTGTATTTTTCATATCCTCTATAGTTCATGATTACGTAATGACGTTTACCTTAAGATTTTTTTTGCCTACTCATATAGTAATGTTTGGTGGAGTTGGGGGTAAGATTTGTTAAATATCTTTCATGTCATTAATTTGGGTCTAATTTTATTTGTTTGTTTATAGCGGGATTTTTTTTTGTACCCTCGAAAGGAAATCGAAGAAGCTGGAGTATGTTTTTTTGGGCTAGTATGATAACTGGTGTGGGAATTATGGGTTGTTTGTATAGTATGGAGTTTTATGCTCGTAAAAATTGTTCACCATATTTTGTAAGTATTTTTTTTTTGCTTTTATAGTGTATTATAATTTTTTTTTTAATTCTTGAAACTTTTTTTAGGATTCGAGCTTGGATTATTTCTTTCCTCGGATGATTACCTGCTTTTAGATAATCTTTTCCTTTAAGGGAATCAACTTTGTTTTCTAATCTGCCAAATGCTCAATTTTTTGAAAAATATTTTTTCTAATTGAAGTTTAATTTGTGATTATTATATAGTTTAATGAACCAGTTTGTAAATTTGTAAACTATGTTACTAATTTTTAATAGTGTTAATAAACTTTCACAAAAAATAAAAATTATAATTATACTTTTTAATAACAAAAATGGCCACAGGATGGCAGCATTAGTAAAATCTAATAAACTTCCGTATGGCTAAATTTTTCATTTATTTAGTAAGTTAAATTTTAGCAAAACTTTTCCTAATTTTCCACCATCATGTCGCAATTTTTTTATTCTAACATTAATTACTGAAGTTAAGAGCATTGCCAATAGAGGGCCTATGTGTCAAAGATCGCATTCGTTTTGTTTATATGGATTCTTTTGGAAGCATGTGAAATCCTTTCGAAATTATTTAAGCGCATTTAGAACATTTAAATTTAATTTTATTCTCAGAGTCTGGTTTTACAAAAAATTTTGCATGCATTAACCTTACAGTTTCAACGAAATTTTAAACTTAAAGCGACAAAAAAATTTCAAAATGGAAAAATCAGTACAAAATAATACTCAAATCGAACTTGAACCTAAAATTCTAAAATCATTTTTTCGAACAGAACGACATCAGTGATTTAGTATCCGAAATGACAGAAATGGGGTTTGGTATAGAAGACTGCCAAGCGGCAATTTCAGCGGGGAAATTGAATGTTGCAGAAGCCATCGAATGGTTAACTTATTAGTATTTCATCCTTTCAATAAAGTAAAGTTGTTCCAATTTTATGTAGGATATTAAAAGACAATTCTCAAGATTCGCCTACGCTGAAATTGAAAAAAGTAAGTTCAAATAATGCTTGAAAAAATTTTATTCAACGAAAAATTTGTAGGCACTTGGCAGTCAGTTTGAAAAGTCTGGTTTAGGTGACAAAGGTCCCACCAAAATAGAGAGCAGCGAAACGCATGTATCCAGCAGAATTTTGCCAGGTAAGACCCTAAAACTTCTTAACTGCTTATGAAAATTAAAAACTAACCTTAAAACTTGTTAGATGTTCTTGAAAAAGCGTTCAGTTTGCCAGGAATTGAAAGTGAGTTAGCAAAAAGTGTATTAAAGCGAGACTTGGATGAAATGGCGAAGAGAGTCGCGATAGAGAATGCAAAGAAGGAAAAGAACGATTCAAAAAAAGTAACACTTTTTTATCATTGAAATATTTTGTATTACTTTAAGCCTATTTACATCCTATTTAACAGGCTCACGCTGATGTTTTAAAACAAATAGCACAGGACAAAGTGGATAGGAAACAAAAAGATACCAATGATTACGGTGACCATTACGTTAATTCAATAAATGATGCAAATCCGCGTGTTCAAGCGTTTTACAGCAGTAATTTGGCTTGTACTTTACAGGTAAGTGTCCCTATATAAGAAAACGTTTGCCCAACTTGAATTGTAGTCACTTATGAAGAATTACGGAATCAGTAGCACATTTTCTAATGAATGCAGAAATTTTCCCAAAATGCTGAATTCTACGTTGCTACAGTAATTCTGTTAGTCTGTTTGATTGTTTTCTTAAATAAGTTGTACAAATCAAGTTGTGTAAACTGCCTATATTAAAAGTACACTTTAAAGTATAAAATTATTTAGATACGGTGCCCTAATAATCTGACGTTGGTGAATGCATTCTCCTCTTGTGACACCTTGAGCGACGTTTGGCAGTATTTAAAAGACCGTTCAATAGACTGCGACAATATGGAGTTACTTCAGGTTTTTGTTTACCTAAAAAAATTAAATTACAGTTTCTGACGTGTAAAATGAAGGCTTTCCCACGGAGACTCTTCACTGATGAGAATAGAAGTCATACAGTGAAGCAATTGGAGCTTATGCCAGCAAGTTCTTTAATATTAAAACCGAAGATTAAAATTGAACCATTAGGAGGTTAATAATTGAGCTTTTTTTGGTGTAAATTCTAACATTTTGTTAAATATTTATTAGGTATTAAAGTGTATCATAAAGATAGTAATCCAAGATTCAGAGGTAAAGATGTTAGCAATGTCGAAGGTAATAGATAAAAATTTAAAGAGAAAAGATTTGAAATATAAATTTTTAATTTTTCATTAAAAAGATGATTCGTCAAGTGACGAAGCAAACTGGATTCCTGTTGATGTTGGTTGTGCATTACAAGTAAAATTAAAAGAAAATAAATTGTACGTTTTATAAAATTTTATTATTATTTTCGCAAATGCAGATCCGATGCCCAAGCGGCCGTTCATTGAAAAAAAAATTTACATCAACTGAAACGCTAGATGATGTATGGCAGTATTTAAGAAAAGAATCGGTTCCTTGCCAGAAAATGGAACTGATGCAGGTTGTATATTAAATCTACGTACGTTACGATACGATGTTTGTTCACGTGACGGATAGCTTTGGGATTGGTTGTCTTCTCAAAACCGGAAGTTAGATTAAGCACGTGACCAAATATGTCCGCCCGCTTGTGTACTATATGAATCAGTGCACATTTTTAATACTTTTTGCAGGTTTTCATAAATAAAGTTTTATTTTAGGCCTTTCCCAGACGAGTTTTCACGGACGACCATCGTTCCTGTACCCTCAAACAGCTAGATCTTCTTCCTTCAGGTTGCCTCATTTTGAAACCAGTATCAAAACCAATTTTCGAACCTCAAGGAGGCAAGACGAGTCACTATAAACATCAATTACATGACTCAATTTCTTTGGAATTTCAGGTATTAAGAGACAATCAATGGAGAACAATCCTAGATTTCGGGGAAGCACGGATGAGTTTATATTCTTTGGAATGGCGAAAGACGTTGCACGTGAAAACACGCCGCCTAATTTTAGATCAGTTAAGGAGGAAACTCAAAATAATTCCGAAAAGCGAGACTCAGAAACGAACACTAACATTGTCATAGGTATTTCAATTTTTACAGTAAAAAGAAACACTTTTGACGAAATTTTTTGTAGCACATGAATCTCATCTATGGGGAGATGGACAGCGATTAGGAAGTGAAGCAAATGTTGTTCAACACCATCAAATATTAGCCGGTAATGAAATAAAAATTTTGTTACGGGCCTAATTTAAATTTCACATGGAATGTAGATACGGGTGATGGTTAATTTGATTTTTGATTAGGATCTACAGCTCAACAACGGGTGCAGAACATAATTACACCACCAGCTATTCCGGAAAGATGCAATTGCTTAATTTGGGCACCGACAGTGTTGTCTTTGCAAGATGTGTGCATCAAATACGTAGTGAGACAAATGTTGGAGTATTCAACTTTAACATTAAATTTGCCGTCACAAGTTGGTGAACGTATCTTGCAGTTTCTTATGAAAGAGAAACTCCTCCGGCCTCGTCATCTGCAAAAATTTCTTTCCTGGTATTTTATTTAAGAGAGTTTATAAAAATTATTAGAAAAATAAATTTTTTTTTCCAGTCACTTGATTCATCTAATCTTGGATTGCTATCCGTATACAACCAATGAACTTCTGAACTCCATTAGACATCACACGTCCTTATTACATATAAGTTTAGTATGCTGTACCCTCATTAATGACACTGGTTTGCAGTGTTTGGGCGGTAATTTAAATGAAGTGTGTTTTCAAAAAATAGTTTGTAATAATTGTTTGTTGCAGGTTTGAAGAAGCTGTTGACATTGAATTTGCGTGGTTGTGTTCAGATTACTGATAACTGTTTCCCAGTTATTTTAGGTAAAGAATTATAATAAATGCAGTCTTTTTGATTTGATTGTCGTATTATGTAAAACAGAAAATTGATTTTGACTAATGCTTCGGTAAATATTTAAAAGTGTAATAAAAACTATTATTTTAATTTCAGAATTTCAACATCTTAACTCTTTAAGCCTAGAAGAAACGAAAATAACAGACCAAGGGCTTATTAAATATGCGACTGATTTGAATACAACCCTTCAGGTTTTGAATGTGAATAGAACGGCTATCACTGAACGTTGTTTACCATATTTAAAAAGTAACGTGTGATAACATTGAAAATGTTTGATGAAAACAAACTTAATGAGAAAACTTTTCCCTAGATATCCCTAATTTACGGTTTTTGAGTATGGATTGGACTAAGATTTCATCCTTATGGGAATTTCCGTTTCTTGAACTGCTAGAAGGATTAAGTCTTCAAGCGACAAATGTTCCAACTGAAGATCTGGTGAAATTAAAACAATTACCCAGACTCCATTGGCTGAATGTAACGGACATGCCTAATGTGTCAGGTGATGACGGATTACAAGTACTGGCAGGTAAAAATCTACATATAAAAATACGATAAATGTATTTAATAACCCTTTATTTTCTTAAAAGGCATGGCACTTCGCTTTTTAAGTTTGCCATCGCGGTATACGACAAGTGACGTGGGCTTATCTTACATCTTAGGTATTTTAAGATTTTTAATTTAAAGGTTTATACATTTTTAAATTTTATTTTAAGGAATGCCGTTAATTTCTTTGGATCTAACAAATTACATCAACATAAGCGATATTGGTATTTCAATGTTAAGTGCAATGAAAAAGTAATTACTTAATTTTTTAAATTAAAAACGGTGAGAAAGTAATTAAGTCTTCTTTCTATCCAGTCTAAGACGGTTGCTTCTCAGCAACACTAAATTAACAGACGCCGGTTTACTCACCTTACAAGGTAATAGAATAATTAAGAGTACAAAGCTCCACCGATAGAGTTCACTACCATTCCACTAACCACATATCAGCTCAAACGTAAATTAGCTATTTTTATTAATCCTTTTTTTTAATTTAAAATTTATTACACCAAATTGCCACAATTTATTACTGCCCAGACGCTAAATCTTAACAATCTATCGAAATGGCAACGTTTACCCACAGGATAAAAAGAAAAATACGAAGCAACACGCGCGCACACAACAGTTGAAATGCGAAGAAAGAGATTGATTTTATGATTCCTTTAGACGGCTCCCTTGCGACTTCTTGGTTTTATGTCAACAATCATCTCGTCGACCATTTTCTTTTACTTGTTGTAGCAAAAGGGTATAGGAATAAAGGGCAGAAAAAACCCCTTGTTTTTATTTGACTGGGATACACTCAGCTGCCAATTTTGATGCATCCTGCGTCCGATGCACTCAAAATGTTATTGGCATTTGCAGAGATGGCCACTTGCGCCACACGCAGAACTCAATATCTCAAATTATGTGGTACCCATGGAATAAAAACCAGATGAAAAAAGGTTAATACAAAAGCAATTTTTACGTTATTGATCTCCTATTAATGGAATTGCCGTTTATTAGGTTTAAAAAAATTACAAAACGGAAATAGAATTTTTTTTCTCAGCTCGTAAAGAATATTGATTTTCACATTTTCATTTTTCAAATAGAACAGGCAATTAGGAAGTTAGAAGACAAAAAGAAAACTCATTCTTGAGGAAATTTTTAGTTTTCAAACCACGATTTGTGGTGACCAGTGGAGATTGCACAAAATAATAAAAACGAGAAATCAAGATATCAAAGACCGTTTCTTAAGAAAATACTTTTTTGAACATTTGCCAAGAAATTTGAAGCTGTAAAAGTACCTTGTTTTAGAGTGCAACGTTCTATGTTGAAAGTTTTTCCATTTACTACCCAAGTCATAGGGAATTATTAGTTTGTTTTGCATCGTTAGTGCAATGTGGGCAATGTAATAAATTGATGAGCTTTTCTTATTTAACGAGGCAGGGAATGGAAAAAAAATCTGTAGACTTAGTTGATGGCACCCTACTGAAATTTTTCGCCCTTTGAATTCCTGATCATAATAATCTTCATAAAACTGGGAATGAAACACTTCTCTCTTTCCTCTGTTGCTTACCAGCAATAAAATTAAATTGCATGGAGTGAGAACATTGATCCCGCTTTTCTCTACTCTTTCCGTCAGTGTAGACCAATATCTTTACTAACCGGATTGGTTCTGGTTTTATCTCTTTGCTTGAATCGTTTTAGGGTTTAACTAGTTTATAAAAGAGCAATTTAAAAGTTGTTAAGATTTGTAGTGAATTTTTTTTTCTTTTGTTTTACAGATTTGCATTCATTGGAGATTTTGTATTTGGATAGGACTGCAGTCACTGATGTTGGAACTGTTGCCTTCATAGGTATGCAAATGTTTAACACTATAGGCTGCCCTGCATAGCTGCAAATAGCCATGCAGGGCAACCCAATATTACCGCCTGTTGTACAGAATATTGAATAGCTACAGTACTTTTAGTGTAGCAGTTTGCAACGAAAATATATGTTCAAACGATATGGCCAAAAAATTATGATGTCGACTAAATAAAACTCAGTTATCATTTGTTTTGATTTGTGGTTGTATATTATAAATCTTAAATCATAGGAGATTCAATTTCTCAGTTTTTTATGAAAATTTTTAATTTAATATAACTTTTTAATTATTCATTTACAGGGATGCCAAAACTGCAGGAACTCAGTTTGGCTTCAACGAGGTAATAAATTTTTTATATTTATTCTCGCATGTGTGTAATCTGTTGCTGCAAGCGGCAACTGTGTAGCAATTACAAGCAATTTAGTATTTTAATAACTTAACATTTTTTTATGTAATCCCCACGCATGTAAAAATGACTCGAGGGCGCGGAGAAATTTGTCGTGTGATCGAGTTGTTATCTTATTAAAGTAGATTATTTTATGTCTTATGTTTTAAGTCTTAAAGGCGTCTTTCACGTTCTTCAATATTATTGAAACAGTCGGTATTTTCATACCATTTGCCCCTGAGTGCAAAATGTTAAGGTTTTGACTTTTTCGGTTTACGTTAAAATGGACTGACTACTTGAGAGTTCGTGCAAGTCAGAAAGGAGTTGCATGTTTTGTATCACCGTATTTTTATTATAATAATTGTTACAAATTCGTAGTGATAACATTAACATTTTTTTTCTTTTTACAGAATAAAAGGATCGTTTTTAAGCAACGGAGTTTTGAATCGGTGCGTGCTTCTTACCAAGTTAAATTTGAGTAGAACGATGATACACATTAAAGGTGAGAAATAAGACACAAAATTGTCTGTATCGATTTTTTATTTAAGAAAACTTCACTATATTGAATCGAGATTTTATTTCCACACTAAGATTTTTTTTTTTAAGTGAAAAGTGGTGCATTGCCAACACTTAAATTTGCATTCCAAAGAGAAACTATATTTTATGAATTCATTGAAAGTAGATTTAGAGGTTGATATATTTTGAAGGGGGAAAGAAAATTTACTTTTTAAAAAAAAAAAAAAAAAAAAAAAAAAAACCGAATTAACGAGACTAAATTACAACTTTAAATATTGACCAAGCAAGGAAAAAAAACTGAAGGCTTTTTGCCAATTAAATATTACACATTTTCATGCACAAGGGGTCGACTAAGAGCAACTTGTCACCGGAACAAAGTATTGAATTTTTACTCCCTCGCGACATGTTTACAAAAATATTACTTTTTCCTAAACTTTAACCCCAAAAAACTCCTCTTCATCTTTTCTATAAAACTCTTTTCTTCTATTCTAGCATTGAAAAACATCTGCCTTCCAAATTTAAGCCTACTGAATGTAGACGGCACACAACTTCCTTGCGACCCATCAGCTATGCTCGTTGGTTGTCCTAAGTTGAAACACGTCAGTGCCAAAAACTTGCAAACACCTACCAATCTTGATCTTTCTTCTGACTCTGAATAATTCACCACACACCTTATCATAAACAAAACGAAAGACGTGAATAAAATCCTATCCTAAAGAAATAACTTGTTCTTATTTACATTTCAAACACCCGTATTTGTACAACAACCATGAGCAAACTCCTATTTTCCTAGTATTGGTAGCTGGGAGATGACGTCTTCAGATAAAACCGTACAAACATCTCCAATTCCAGTTTGCTCCATTTCTTATTTTTTCTATTTTGACAAGTAATTTTTTTCTCTAGAGAGAAATGAGTTGTCAGTTGGTTGTGAACACAAGTTGACAGCTGTGTAATGATACATCTTTTGTGTGGAGGAAAACTTTTTATGATAAGCATCATCATTATAATAGGTTAAAATGATACCTCATGTGAAATATCAGGGTATTGGGTCACTGCACCTGTATGGACACAGGTCATTTCTTCCTTCTGGCATATATTGTCCTTTTTTGGATCGATTCCCATGCAATGTGGTTTTTTCTCCTTGGGGGATATTTCTGATAAGGTTTGTTTCTTGGTACTTTTCTATTTGGGGTTTTTTTTTTTTTTATTTATTTGGATGAATAATAGGGATAAAGGAAGATGTGAAAGGTAATATTAAACCTGTCAATTCTTTTTATGGATTTTGGTTTTTTTTTTTTTTTATTTAAATGAGGTAATTTGAATGTTACAGTTTTTTGTTTAGAGTTTATTAAAAATTGATTTTATAATTTTTTTGTTTCAAAAGTATTTTCTGTTTGCGGATATTTATATTTTTACTTTTCTGTTTTATATAGGGAGTGATTGAGAGAATATATTAGTTCCCCTAGCGGTCACTAGTTGCAATGTGTTGGCACGAGTCAGTCGATTTGCGAACCGCTGCGTTGCGCACGTGCTGAACTGGATGTGTCAGATCCCACGGATACCGAGACGAAGGATTCATCACTTACAACTTCTAAAGTATTCAAACGTTTAAAACGCCGACTTTAAACACCGCTAAGAAAAAGTAAGGTAAGAACAACAATTTATTTTCAAAAAATTATAACTTCAGTAAGCGTGTTAACAACACTTTGGCGAAATGATCGCAAATTTGCAAGTCCATTACGTTAACATTATTCCTTGATCGGAGTTAGTTATAAATTCGCTATTGAAGTATTAAAAATATTTCAAAACACTTTCCACAATTTAAAAAATGAACATTCTAATTCCATGAAAATTCAATTTACTAATCCAGTATTTGACCATACTGAACAACCTTATTTGGTAAATCCCTAGATTGTCCTAACTCTTGTTATCAAGAGTTGTGCAACTGGGAGAAAGGGAGCTTTGTGCATTCAATTGACCCAAGTTGGCCAGGCTTAAAAATCTAATTGAAGCGGAATTTTGAAAATAGGGGGGGACTTAAAACTCCAATTCTATGCATTTTAAAAGCTGTCTCCTTTGCTCATGCCCGAGTAGGCTTTACAGCACAACATATCAGTTGCGCGGGTAGTTTACCACCAGGGTGAGTTTGTTATTTATTGCTTTTTTCTTGGAGCTCCATGTAGGAACATAGCGTTACATCAGGGCAACGTTTTCCTTCTTATTTATTTGAAAAAGGCCGCAGTTCAACGTTGTAAACTTAATGGTAGGCTACATTGAAATTTATTTTCTTTTTTCTTTTATTTTTTATTTTTGATCCGCGGAAACTCAATTGAGTGCTAATTTGAAAACCGTAAAAAGTGTAGGAAAAATTAACGATCGAAATGAATACTTGCCTTAAAAATTAGTAGTTGGGTTTGTAGCTATTAAGCGTACTTTTACCCTCCATTAGAGGGAAGAAGTTAATGGGAAGAGAGAGAGAAGGGAGGGCACTTGAACGGCTTGATTCGGTTTCTCCTCCCCGAACGAGATATCAATCGTTCACCATCAATGAGACAGCTGCTGGGAAAAGTTTCTAAATGAAGTAAAAGAGAATACTTGGAAAGAGAAGCAATTTCTGTGTATTGGCTATAAAACCATAAATGGGGGAAATGGAGAGTAAAATTTGTAAAGACGGGAGTCAGGAGAAAAATAAACAAACAGTTTTATAGTGTATCACTTTTATCTCTGTTTTTGACAGAGAAACAATTATTCAGTAGTAAAAATATTGTTGGGTTGTGAAGTTTTGTGTGTGCAAATCAATTGTTTATAAGAAGTTTGAAATACTTAAAGGGGCAATCAACTTTATTTGAAATTGAAGTGATCGCATCAAGTTAGCGAGTGTTGTCTGATTTTATCGCCTATAATATCTATTGGTGGCTGACCTCGGGTAGAAAACACGAAGGAAAAAACTGCAGTTTTTTGCTGTAAAAATTTGACGCACTTTTGTTGCCGTTTTACTACAATTTTTTTTTTTTTTTTTTTTTAAACAAAACCTGCAGTTGTCTACATTTTTTTTCACGGCTGTTTTAAGTTGAGTAATTTACTGCGGAAAAGTTGGGAACGCTAACTTATTGTGATGCAGTTGTAGGTAACTGACAAAATAATGATTACTTCAAGTTTTCAAATGTGATGACCTAAAAGTTAAATTGTAAATCATGAAATTTACACGAACTTTATGACTTAAAATTTACGGCTTATTAATTTTCATTTGATAAAATAAATATTAAAACTGTGTAAATATAAAAAGACTAACAAGACATAACCGTAGGGGGAAATCTATCTCTTTTACTTATACATCATCTGGTCACCAAGAGAGCAACGAAGCCCTTCAGTAACCAATAAACCAAATCTTCCCAGAGAGATTATAGGCGAAATCCAAAGGGATGTAAACCCAATAATACGTTTTGGAAACAAATAACCAGTTTAATTTAACCAAACAACTCGATAACGAAAATGTACAGATTTTAGGCAAAAATTTTGTGAAACTGCAGAAAACTGTAGGCAAAATGAAAAAAGATGACAAATTATTGCAATTAAACTGGAGGAAATATCATGCGACGAAATTTAAGTTTAATTATAACCGAACTATAACTTATACAGTCATAAGCCTATAAACTACATTTTGAACATTTAAAAAAACGGCTGCTGAAACTTTATTTTTTGCTGCTTATTACTCTCCTACAACTTTTATTTATATTCAACCCAATCCCCATGGATTGCTTCTTTGCCAATGATTTTTCTTTTAAATTGAAAAAAGAATCAAAAGACAAAAACCTGAAATGATTTCTCCATCTTATTATTTCTCCCTCTCCCTTTCCTGTTTATTCTTTCAGTCGAGTGGCAATTCCATTCCCTGGAAATTACATGCCAATTTGCAGAAGAACTCTATTATGTAGCCCTTAAAATTTCAAATATGAATTTCATCATTTGCATGATTTGGAGCAGGTCTCTCTCTAGAGTGATTGATAAAAAAAGCGCAAAAAAAAAAGCAGCTTCATAACCATCATCATCATCATTTCATCCACCCCCGAGAGGCTGAGACCCGTAATGGGATCCATCAAAAGATGGATGACATCATGGGGAACTGTTTAATAAATTTTCCCTTATGCACGTTTAACGGAAGTCAATGTGCTCGAATAGGGTGATGATGAATTGTCGAAAAGGAAAAAGGGAAGTAAAATTATGGGGTATTATTCATTGTCTGAATTGAGCTTGAGGATTGTTGATATCAATCTGTTAACCTCAACGATGGCCGGAAAAGAAAGATAAGAGTCGAGTTAAAAGTGTCCTCACTAGAGGGGGTGTTTTTCCACAATGGTGGAACGTGAAAAGGAAGTGTAATTCGCTCATTCCTCAGGTTTGAATGGGCCTGTTTCCGCCAGTATTTCTACTTTGAGGTTACTCAGGTCACACCGAAGGAATGGTAGAAATGTCTTCAATTTGTGCTCTATTACCCCTTCTCAAGTTTAAACCAGTTCCCTTGAGAATTTCTTTCATAAGTAATAGCTAAATTACGATGAGTTACGCACTTTTTATTTTCTTTTTGGTGTTGGTTTTTGTAGTAATAAATTTGCTAGTTGGGGAAAGAGAAAATGCTAGTTTAAGTCAGGACTTACCCTTGGCAAAGTCCACAGAATGAGATTGGGAAATTTGATCAGTCTCAAACTTCTTTATACAAACCTCGTTTGAGTGAAGAGCAATTGACATGAGACTCTCAGTGTGGTTGAACATAAACTTGTCACTAGTTGGAGCTCTGGTGACACTCGAGTGTTCTTTTCTCTTCTTCTTGATGACTTTTTCAACTTTGTTGGAGAGAAAGTTGGAAATGGACAGGAAGGAATGAGATGTATTAATCTTTATTCATCATATTAAAGGGTTGTGGTTTGTATTGCTAGATTTAAATTGGGAGGAAGTTTTGCATTGATTGGATTTAAGAGAATTATATTACCAGAAACTCTATTGATTGCTGTCTGTTATTGGCTCTGTTTCTGGTATGCAGCCGGATTATTGACGTGAGAAGACAAGGTTTAGAAATTTTGCCAAATACAAAATGAAACTGCTTCTGACTTCTTTGCCAATACAGGCAGTTCCAATTTTAGTTTCCAATAAAAATAGTTGAGATTCTGCTTGATTATAAGGTAATTGCAGCAACTACAGTATAAACAGGCAGTTCCAATTTTAGTTTCTAATAAGAAAGTTGAGATTCTGCTTGATTATAAGGTAATTGCAGCAATTACAGTATAAAAACATTGTCATTTATTGTAAAAAAAATAAGGTTTAGTTACCAGAGTTTAGTTTTGACTGCGATAATTAGTGTGTTTAATGCTGTCCATGAAAAGATCTTATTGCAATTCAAAAATAGTGAAAATAATTAGTGAGACATTGCTGAACTATTGAAAAAAACTCTTATTTTCAAGTTATTCTAGCATAGTAAACAACACAGTAACTGTAATGGACTATGGAGTCAAACTTAGTAGTCAAGATTACTGCTTTTGGGCAATAATTCTGTCTCCATAGGTTGTCATTTGTATTTACACATTGATTGCAGCGCTATTTCTTGTTCAAGTTACTGTTTGCGCAGTGCACAAAAATTACCCAATACCAGCAACATGTTAAATCACGTGGTCAACAAATGAAATCATTCTGCACCATAATAGTGACAGTTCATTTTGATTGTCTCCTTACCTACATAGTTAACCGGTGTGGATAAGTCAACGCTCGTCCAGCTGTAACTAAAAGAAAACTGAAAAGACAATTGAAGCCAAAATTGAAATTCATTCTGGTCTCGGTACAAATTGAAACTAATGATTTTCACTTTATACAAAGAAACTTGACTGACTTCCTTTTTATCACGTATTCCCACATTGCCATTTTCAGTAATTGGAAATTAAATTGAAAACTTTCACAAGCAAACGAAAATGGTTTCTAATTTTGATACACATAGTGCACAAAATTACAAGTCCAAGCTAGGGGCCAAGCAATTTTCCATGAGCCTAAAAGTCTTCTGTTGTCCCTTGTGGATGGGGGGAAGGGGGTTTAGTCTACCATGCCGTAAATTACGCGGGAATGTGTTCTTCTCTTCTATTCGTTGACAGGCTTAGATCATCAGCTCTGTTTGGAGAAGAGAAAAAATATTGCTATTAGCACCCCATCGACCAATAAAAACACCCGAAACCGAAAGAATTTGTGGTAAAGTTTGCGGGGTATTTAGAAATAGAATAAATCTTAGTAGCACTCCTTGTCAAAAATGTCTGCTTCATTTAAGTCTATTGATTGAGAATTTTGGCACTTGATGCCAACTATTGTAAAAGTGATGGTAAAAAAAGTTTATGTGGAAAAAAAGAGTTGCAGATGTTTATGATGGCAATAAGTGGATGGTCGGTTTTTCTAAGTGCAGCAATAAAAGAACAATTTATAAAAGTATAAAATATGGAATGCGAATACAGGAAGTTTTGGTGTGGGTGTTTATAAAACAAAAAAAATTTATTATCACTAGCTGCATTCAAATATTAAACTGGCTTAGGTGAGTTTTACAATCAGTGACGTCACATTTGTTAACTGATTTTTGCAGCGGATGATGACTAATGACGTCACGCGTTGTTAAACAGTTTAGTTTAATATTTGAATGCAGCTACAATTTTTTAATTATAACTTTGCAATTTAAAGCGTTTCGTTTTTCTGTAGCAGATTTGTAATATTATGAAAGAGTAATGGCGCAGTGCCTTTGTTACGTTGTAAACGGTGCCTTATGCTTATAACTACAATTTATAACCAAAAAATGCTATTGTCCAAACTCCCGTGAATTGATAAATGACTTGAATCAGAGAAGTGTGTTACTAAAACGGTTTTCTAAGAATAACCAGACAATCCTGTAGATGGCATTTGAAACTAAAAAAAACTCAATTTCCTTTAAGTCCTTTGGGTCATCGTTAAAATGGTCTCTGCTGGGTTTTCTTTTCTCTTTTATGAGGAAAACATGATTAATGGAAGATTGATATTTTGGCTGGGAAGTATCCAGGGAGAAAAAAAAAAGGAAATGAAAGTGACCACTTTAATAAAATTTAAAAAATATTTTCTTTTTATAAAAAGAATGTGCATTATGAAAAATGTCATATTTTTTATTGCATGCTATTAATTTTTCAAGATGTCAACTTTAAGAGCACTAGAATCAAGTGGTTTCACGTTTTGATGTATTTTAAAGTGTAGTAGCACATTTCAAATTCAACTTTGATTGAAGTTTTTCACGAGAGATGTAGCAGGCACAACACGTGCCAAAATCTACAACGTATGTTGTATACAAATTTTTTTCTCCTCTCACTCTGTTTTTGGGTATGGGGAAACAGGATATTCTGTCTACTGCTTCAGCAAGCGGAAGATTTTTTTTTTTTTGTGTGTGTTAAGGACATGGAACGTTAATTTAATTTCACTTGCTTCAACTGAACGAATAGAAACAATCAAAACCAATTATTTTTTCAATGAATTTTTCCTAATTTTTAAATTCAATTATTCATTGGAAGAGAATTTTATTAGGGAGAGCCACTTAAGCTATCAATTCTAGGATTTTACCGAATTCTTGACTCTTTTTAAATTAAGATCATTACTAATAAAAGAGATGTCGGAAATCTTGAGATAAGTTACATCTTTTCACATGCAATTTGTCAGAATTTGGGAGTTTTTTCTGGGCACGAGCTTCTGCTTTTAATGAAATTTTTTTTGGTTAGCTATTCTAAGAAAACTAAAAACTTTTAATTTTTTTTTTTCTATTTTTGGAAATTGAGAAATTATTTTTATTTTTATTTTTTTTTTAGGGGAAAATAAATTATCCTTAATGTAATTTTTCTTTACTTTGTACAAAGAGACGAACTCTGTATTGATCGACAGCTGAAATATCTAGACCTTGTCGAATTTAATAAGGACAAATTCAATTTTGGATGGGTTTAAGTAGTTTTGTTTTTTACCTCTGGAAAAGAAAATAGCCTTGCTTCGATGAGTATATACTAGAGAGAGATCCGTATTACCATATTTACTAAACGGTTCTTGAATTTCGATAAATGTTAAAATTTCAAAAAATTGGTAAAGTTCAAAACTTTTGGGGAAAATGGCATTGTCCCATCAACTTTAAATTTTAACGCGTAATTTTTTTATGAGTTACTTTAAATTTGTGTCTTTTCCATTGGGAATGGACGAATAAGTTTGGATAGAAAGACTTAAAGTTTTCTATTAAGAAAAACTTTTTTTGTTTTCCCTTAGGAGTTCTGCAATATTCAAAAACAACTTTCTCATTAGCCTCATCACCACATCTCTGTGACTTAAATTAAAACACTCATTCGGCTTCTTCATTGCACTGAAAGACCGCCCGCAACATTTTTATCAGTCATCACGCGCCTCTTTTACCACCATTTTTTATTCCACTTTCGAAGACATTTATCACATGCAAAACGTCTACATTGAATCACTATTCGATCCCTGAGCAGATTTATCAAATGAACAACTACTTCAAACCACAATTTGTGACATTACATCAATCTCGGGCCTATCAGTTGGACATTGAGAGCCCGTTATCACTACATGCTTCATATTCATTTTGCTCAGAAAATTTTTACCATTGTGTCCACTCGGGAATGTCCGAAAATTCATCATATTCCATTGATTTAACATATTTCACTCTTTATTTTAGATTATCAATGTTTTTCAGTCGTATAAGTTGAGTAGCCAATGAGAGCTCGTGCCAAGATTGGCTACCAATAGAAACCAATGTTTGCTTCATTGTTTTATGTGAAGGGGTTCCCATCATCCACCAAACGTGGAAAATTCATCGTATTCCATTTATTTAACATATTTCACTCTTTATTTTCAATTATCAATGTTTTTCAATCGTATAAGTTGAGTAGCCAATGAGAGCTCGTGCCAAGATTGGCTACCAATAGAAGCCAATGTTTGCTTCATTGTTTTATATGAAGAGGTTCCCATCATCCACCAAACGTAATGCCTACTCATTAATCCATTTTACTATTATAATGCAATTTTACATTGAAAATGTATTTGTTGATTGTCCCTTTAAGTTTAATAACCAAACTAATCATGGTATCTGGGGTTAGTGCCATTAGGCAATGTTTCAAGATTTTCTTGGACATAAGCAGACATTTAAAATTTCCAAGATAAATGCAACATTTTATCTTGAAAATGTCAAGAAAAGAAATGGTGTTGGTAGTCTAAGCAGAGTTGGTAATGGAGCGAAGGATAATTGCACATTTGCTCGGGTTGGTCTATCAGCCAACCACTTGTTTTGGTCTTAGCTAATCGTGGACGTATGTTGGGGAGAAAATGTTTGCTGTTTTCATTCTTTTGTTTTGTGCATTGAATGAACTGCTGGAATTGAGAGAAAGGTGCCATTTAGAAAATGTTTAATGATATAAGTTCGGTATTTATAATTAGTAACTACTTTTGCAACTTTGTATTCATTTAAGAAATGTTTAATTGGGTTTTACCCCATCTTGTTTGCTTTGTTTGTCGGCATAATGGTCTTTGGTTTAGATCTTTTTGTTTGAACTTTCTTCTTTGCGGATGAGATTTAATTAGGCTCTATGTCTTGTTTACTATCTCTGGCTAATTTCTTTGTAGGTAATGAAAATATTTTTTTTTTTTTGTTTAGTTTGTAGCAACAGGTTTGAATCATCTTGGCAATGAATGTTTGATGGCTAATAAACATGAAGTGTAGTCAAAAATGTAACAAAAATGTGTATATTACGTCACTAAAACACGGTTAATACTTGCACATGGTCTCATATGTGGCAGTTACCCAAGTAAAAACTATTTGCAAAAATGTTGCAGAAACATTTTGTAACAGCATGAGATGACCTGGTCGTGTTTTAGTGAGGAGGTACTATCATGACGTCATGCTTACTCGTTTTTGACGGACTTTTTATGACAGATGCGTCATCAACACACTGAATACATGTGTGTTTTGCATTTTCGAATGCACCAAGTGTGTTTATATTAAGACTTTAATTAAAATCATTTCATTAAAATTATCCTGAACCCTAACTGAGAAATATTGGTTATTCTGAACATGCGGTCAGTTTGTTGATTAGTAAAACGCCATCTGCTCAGATTGTGGTTTTGCTTCTTAATCGATAGTCCTGTGGATGATTATGATAATGACTATTAAACAAGGCTTAAAAAGTATTATTAGAGCGTATAGTAGCAATTATTTTATGACATAACTATATCAATTTTGGTTATGTATTACTTAGATTTCCATTTCGGCAGACTCAAAATGTACGGTGTAAAAATACTTGAAAATAATGAAGTGATGCGGCCCCCACCAATCAGGAATTCCCACTTCCATGTGATCCAATTAATTAATTTTGAACTTGTTTACATTCATACATAAAATTTGTAGATACACTACTAGAAATTGATACATCACTTTTGATAAATTAATAACAAATTAAATGAAAAGGAAAAATAAATGAAAATGCAACAACGCATTTTATTAATGTTCACACAATATTTTATAAATTTATGAACTGCACATCCGCGCAAGAACATTAATTAAACAAAATGCAATACTGGAATAAAGATTTGTAGCTGTAGCATGCAGCAACCAAAACTTTTCCAAGTATTCTGGTGATATTCATCCCTTTACTTCACGACTATCACAAGAATAGCAATTTCTACAAACCTTTTTCCCACTTACGCACGTTTTGCATCTTCCACTCTCCACACGTTTTTATATCTTAACTTATGCCACTTTCATCCCAATGAAATGAAATGGTGTACAGTTAGTCAAAAAAAAATTTCTCAATCCCAGCTGATATTCAACCCACTAAAAATCCCTTGTGCATTCGATTTAAAGCTGTGAAAATAGAAACTTGAGAATATATTCATGATAACATTCACAAGCAGTTGATGCTATAAAACACTCTTAACAGACGCAACAGAAAACATAGAAATGATTTTTACATAAACAATAAAATGTTACAACGAGGGACCGAAAAATGCAATTAAAAGGAGAAGGAAACTGAGTAGAAATTCAAACGATACTGGGAGGGTCAATTCCTTTTCTACTAAGAAAGAGTGATCATCACCCAAGGAGGAATGACCTCTTGATTACCCAGCTAGCGCCGTTCACAAACCCCTTCCACGCCACATTAAAATGTAACATTTCTTCATTAGAAACAGTCAGTTAAATTACATATTATCAAAGCATAAAATTCAACCTTTTCCAACCCCAAAAACTTTTAATTGCACGTCTCAAATTGACTGCTTTCTGTTTTGTTTCAAGAGTCAGTGTCAAATTCATCGCCTTTATCCAAAATGGCGTTTTAAATCCCTACCATAATCCACTAGGGGGGGAAAATAAGTACAAGTCATTTATTGAATTGAAAGAAACGGGGTAGAAGAATTATTTCGTAAGTTTTTTTCTTTAAGTTGATCATTACACCGCAATTTTTTCTCGTCGGTCAAAATAAATCTCGTGTGATTTATTCTGCGACGAAGCGGAAAGCGGGTAAATGTTGAGTGTAATAATAAGAGACAAGTGCAACGTTTTCTAATTACAAATCTCTCGGATTAAAAATTCGGTTTTACTTTTGTTTCTTTCTCTACTGTACTAATTAATCTTCGATTTAAAAAATAAGTTAGGGACATCTCTCGTCAAATGTTTGATTTGTTAAAATGGATAGCAGAGTCAAGTGTAAGTTATAACCAAGAAAACACGTACGTACTCGATGTACAAGTGTATTGGTCATAGTTAATGGGGCGATGTCGCTTCGGTAGTTCTAATAATGGCCACAGTTCTAACAATGGTGGCGCGTCGGTACCAATGCGCCACCATTGTTAGAACTGCGGCCATTATTAGAACTACATCGCCCCATTGTGATGCTGGTGCAGAAAACAACTGCACTGGGACCACTGGACAAGAGCGTTGGAGATCCACCTTATCCAACACCCTCACCTTCTACTCAAAAAATTACCAAGTCAAAAAATACTGACCAAACATTTACTTCTCATACTTCTTGATTAACCCTTGATAAAATCGACATAAAATACAACCGTTAAATAACGTCACCGGAAAAACGAACTTTTGATGACACCTTTGGGACTAAAGTTATTAACGAGAGGATTTCTCTGAGATAAAAATTCATTTCGTTTTATTAACATTATTTCAATACTGTCAAGGATAGTGTTGGATGAATTTTCTTCTTAATTAAATTCCTCAACCTTTTTTTTATCAATTTGAAACTGCGAAATGTGAGAGCACCCATTGCAGTAATTCAAAAATTGAATTTTTTTTTTTCCTGTGGTGAAAAGAATAACGAGTCCTTGGGGTGTTATCAACGTGTGTAAAAAGTAAAAGAAAATGGGTGTAGGGGTTGTGAGAAGGAAAATGTCGTCGCTCTCTCTCGCAAGGAGGAGCTCCAATTGGAGGCAGATGTGAGAGCTGCACGTGTAAGCAGCAAGCTGTGTTCCAAAGTGCATATCTTGCCAAGACCAAGTGGTCGTTAAAGAAGAGGACAGCCGCCCGATTTCACGCGCCAAAAGGGACGTGCGACTGGAATCTCAGTCGGCGCAATTCGTGCACCGTTGCACTTTTCTCTTATTAGGATAAAACGTAAATTGAGTCAATAACTTGAGAATACGCGCCTTTTTGTTTTTCACTTTTTGTGTCTTGTAATCAAATAAAGTCCTCTCTATGTCTTCAATAATAAAAGTGTTGCACGGTGTTGAGGAGTGAATTGCATTTGGCTCTAACTTCCGGTGTGTAAACACCATAAGAACTTGAAGGGGCGGGTTTCTAAGATTAATTCGGTTTGGTTGGCCCCTGGCATCACATGAGGTAAATAGGGAGCTGTTATCACAAAGTTTGGTAATGAATTGGAGGGTTGAAAGAATTATGGCGGAAGGAAGTTAGGTTTATTCTTTGAGCAATGCCTTCACTTGACTACTTTGTTCTCTTTCTTGGAAATATAAAGAACAAAACTGCAGCTTTAATTCTTTTTATGGTTAGCAGCCCCTTCCCTTAGGCCATTCCTCAATGGCTGCAATTTAGGAGAAAAAGTAATGAAATTAAAGAAATTTAAAGTGATATCAACTTAACACGTGATTAGCGACACCTCGTGTTTGTTCTCATTATTAAAATTTGTGAATTTTTTTTTTTTTCTTGAAAATTCTACTGTTTTGTTTTTCGGTTTTGTGCAGACTCATCGTGGTTTCTTTTTAGAAGGATTTTCTCCTAATTGGTTTGGCAAAAGTAGCGTGCACAGATGAGATTAGTGGGCGAGTGCATGCACACAAGACAAGGTTGAATGTCGTGTTTACTTAGATCGACTGAAACGTGAACATTGACGGGTCGCAAAATCATTTTTATCCTTTTTAATCCTTACCCACTCCCTTCTGCTGCTGCTAAGTTTTTTCCCACCTGTTACAACTAATAACAACAACATGGATGTAACTCAAAAAACTTTTTTTTTTTTTTTAATTTCAGGTTTCATATGAGGAGACCATTGAAAATGAACTATGGCAACTCTAATTGCGGGGTTGCTGTTTTTAGGTATGGAAAATTGTATATCGCATATTTTCTTGTTGTCTTCAATAGTCGTATAGACCGAACAGCAAAACCATGTTTTGCATCAATCGATCAGTATTCTACAAGAGTTACGAAGAGTAGAAATCCGTCTGTGCACTCAATGCCGTCGTCGCACATCCAACTTTTCATTACCCGTTGGTAGAGATAAACAGCTGCGTAATTGCAGCTCCATTGCTATTAGGAAAGGGGCAGCCATTTGCTCCTACCAATTCAATTGCCGGCAACGGTTTACTACAACATTTCACTGTCGTTTTGTATTTTTTGTTCTTCTTCTTCGTCATGAACTTTAATATTAAAACGGGCAATGAAGAGTGTGTTGATTAATTTTTTAAGTAAAAGTGAAAGTTGTATCACTCTACTTTTATAATACAATTAATTTGATTAGAGGTGTGCTTAAGAATGTTAAAATACGGTTGTAATCACTGACAACTGGGGAGATATAACTGCATTTTGAAGCTACAGGAATTTTACATGTGTAATTAAAAATTTTATTTCTTTGGTTGATATAACTATAAAATTACCAGTGCGTTATTAATTAAAGTTAGTCGTTTGAAAATAATTTTCCAACGTGAAATGCATTTTTCTTTTCTATGAATAACTTATTTTTCATGTGGTTTTTGAAGGATGTTTGATGTCAATCACTTCAAACTCCAATGTAAACAACATTACTTTGAGTTTTCTTCAATATCGATCAGAAAAGTTTAGGCCGATATTGAAACTCATAAAAACATTTTTTTATAACTTTTTATTTTTATTAAGTTTCAGTTTGCTGTTTAGCAGATGAGAACGAGTATCGACTAATGCGTTATTTAATGGCCAATTACGATAAATCTGTACGACCTTCTCGCAATGCCAGTCAATCAATGAATGTCACCTTTGGACTAGCCCTCACTCAAATCATAGATGTGGTAATGATAAATCTGTTGTGTTTTGACATTGACATTAATCAAGAATAATGTTCCGTTTCTATTATGTAATATTAAGGATGAACGGAATCAGATTCTTACAACGAATTGCTGGTTAAATCAAATGTGGCTGGATTACAACCTCGTGTGGAATTCTTCAGATTTTGCAGGAATTCGCGTCATTAGGATCCCGGCAGAAAAAGTGTGGAGGCCGGACATCATTCTATACAACAAGTAATGTAATCTAGTGGAAAGGGAATGTGCCAGCTGCCATATTGTTTTTTTAATATGATAAATTTATTGTATCAAGATATTGAGGGAGAAAATGCCCTCATTCCAATTCAGGAGATGATTTTGGTAGAGTTTTCCTGCAATCCATTGGTGTTGTGCGTTGATAAAGTTGTGTGGGCTTACGGTATAAGTTGGAGAATGAGATTTTTATTTCATGAAAAATATTTTTATACGCTGCGAGTGAAGGGAATTTGTTTTGACGTAGAGTGGGCGATTGAATATTTTAAGTATTTTCATTTTATTCCTTAATTGCGCCTTCCAGAAAAAGTGAAGTCACACTTGCGTTCACATTGCAGTAACGCAGAAATAATGTTGAAAAGGAGAGTAAGCTTTCAGTAATCCAAAGTATAGGGCAAGTTGACTCAGAAATAACAACTTTGCATCAGCTAATCAAAAAAGTATTCTTTTCTAGCTACTTTTAAGGTCAACACTTCTGTTCACATTAGAATTAACAGTAAGTAGAGATAGATGCGAAGTGGTATTTATTTGAGTTGCGCGGAATTGTTACCTTATTTGTAGTTGCGTCAGAGCTGCTGGGAGCTTACTACCCATAATTCATTATTGCTTATCTTTGCACAGTTTGCACATTTCTATGCAGGAAAACACTACGAATCACCTCATAGTGAACTGTTAACTTAGTAATGATATGATTATGATCAACAAAAAAAAAAAGAAGCACACTCCCTTTAATCACAACATTTTGTGGGTGTCCAGTTTTGTTTGCAAAATTTTAACCAGAAATATTTTTCTCTTTATCTAGTGCTGATTCTCAGTACAATACCGCAATTTTAAGCACCAACGTCATAGTCACATCAGAAGGCAACGTGACCTGGTTAAGCAGCGCAATCTTCAAAAGTTCATGTTCCATCAACGTCGCTTATTTCCCTTTCGATGAACAAAACTGTACTATGAAATTCGCTTCGTGGACATACGACGGTTATCAAGTGAATCTTGTAGTAGCCACTCAGGAAGGAGATCTGACAAACTACGTGGCAAACGGCGAATGGGATTTGATTGGCATGTTCGTGCACCGCCAAGAAAAGTATTACTCGTGTTGCGTTGAACCCTATCCGGATATCACTTATACTATCGTGCTGCGTCGTCGGCCGTTATTTTACGTTTTCAATTTAGTACTGCCGTGCGTGCTCATAACGGGCATTGCTCTCATGAGCTTTTACATGCCATCCGATTCTGGTGAAAAGGTCACACTGGGTATTACAACGCTCTTATCAATGACTGTTTTTCTCATGGTTATTGGAGAAAGCATGCCCCCTACATCAGAACAGCTACCTCTTATAGGTCAGTTTTTTTTTCTTATTATATAATTGTCATTTTAAAGGGGCAAAACATCTAAAGTTGAATGATTTTTAAAAGCGGGTATAATATTACTGATTTAACAAACATTTGGTATTTAATTTTGAGTCATCTTTTGACAGTTTTGAAAATTTTGAGTCATCTTTTCTCACTTGTTAATTCATAGAGAAGCCCTGCTTTTAACATGATGATGAATATTGATGGAACAGAAGCAGTACATAGATTTATTTCTAGAGGTTTTAAATTTTCTTGATTAAAAATTGAGTATTCGGAAGATAATATTCAATATGTTCCATATTCAAATGTAGATAATCTGCCCATTTAAAGATTTATACTGCCGTGTAGAGGAAACAGAAAAAAACACGTTTTTTGAAAAGCACTGTTCTTGCCAAGGTTCTTAGAAAAATGTTTATTGACAGGTTCATTCAGAATGAAATTCAAGTTTATGTGAAGGCCAAGTTTAAAAAAAAAAAAACTGTCCTTTCATCTTCCCCAATACTCTCCAACTGATTGCCCGTTTAATAATTTAGATGCAATTTGTTTTTGAATTACATTCTACTTTGCTATCCCTTTTGTGCATCGCTACAAATCGAAAACTTGTTTAGCTCTAGTTCTTCTAGGCTACCGTATTTTAATTAATTTTCATTTTTCTTACAGGTATATACTACGGTGTCACCATCAGTTTGGTGTCATTTGCAACGGCATTGGCAGTTGTCACACTCAACATTCATCACCGTGGTGTACGTGGTACAGATGTGCCAAATATAGTCAAAAAAGTAGTATTTGGCTTCTTAGCCAAAATCACTTTTATCCGATTAGAGGAATCAGTTCCGGTTCTCAGTGTTAAGGTTTGAATAACTAATTCTCTTACAAAATTTTTTTTGAAATTTTTTTTTTGAAATTTTATTTGTATAAAACAAGGAACAACTATTAATAAAACCAGATAACATGGTTCCCGGCGAAAGATTCGTCGATCAATTTGAACCACCCAAACCATGCGATCAAAATGGAAGACTGTCCCCAAGGTTAGTTTCAAGATTAATTTCAATCAAGTCTGTTAACGTCATGTTACTATGACGTTAATAATTTGATCCCCGAGTCGTAATTCCATCATTATCAGCTGTTTCGATGCATAATTGAAAGATAATTACCTTTTTTTTTTTTTTTACTTTTTTTGAAAAACTTGTATTTTTCTTTTTGTTGCAGATTAACTTCACGTTTGGTGAATCAAAATCCCTGCCACAGCATGGAGAATGTGGAGCGGCAATTAACTCGTGTGCTCAATAAATTGTATCAAAGCATTGAAAAACACGAAATTCGGTTGACAGAACAGGACAGACGTGATGCTATTAAATTGGAATGGCAACAAGTGGCGCTTGTGCTTGACCGTTTCCTTTTGGGGATTTTCGTTGTGTCAACAGTGGGCGCTACTTTTGGCATACTTTACATGTCGCCTCATACGCGACTTTTTTCATAGTAACAAATTTAAAAAATGAAAAAAAAAATCTTTAAAATAATTTTTAATTGTATTAAGGCTGGTGATTAGATATTTAGGTGATTTTTAGGAATGGACAAGAATCTCGTAAAGGTATTAATTATTTAGAGTAAACTAGAGGCAACTTTAACAAGTCGTGCCTTGTTTTATTTTTTATTTTTTCAAAAAAAAAAGTGTAGGAATTTTAATTTTGTTTGCGGTATTTGTAATATTCATTAACGTAGTGCGTGGTAAATAAAAAGGTAAAAGCATTTTTTTTCATTGCTGGAGATTTTCATCGTTGACGCTGTGCGATTAATCAATAGTCATCTACAACGACACTGAGTTGTTCGAGAAATTGCTCAACATACTGCAAAAGAAAGATTTGCATTTATTATTTATAGTTTTAATTACAGTGTAAGATGAATTTATGAAATCCTATTATCATTAATCTCTAAATTCATTCATATTGTAGGTACATTGGAAAAATTATATTGTAAAACAATTTTTTTTTGAAGTTCAATAGGCAAGATCAAGAATGAGAGAAATTTCCCACAAGGACCAATTTACAGGTAAGACGTTGGACAGCTTTCTTGACCATGTGTCTCAATTAGCTAATGGTAGAGACTAATTAATCACCCTTTTAAGCCTACCCAAAAACTTCAATTCTTAGTTGCAATGACATTCTTCCTTGCAATACCTGCTGCAACTATCTCGTGATTATAATGTATGAGCACTTAACTAACCTATTTTAGTTCCCATGACTAGCTAAACAAATTTCTTTACCTCAGGTGCAGGTAGACAATTGCCAAAAATTTCCAAGTATAAATTGTCTTTATGTACAGATTTTTGAAAATCTTCAAAATTAATTCTCCCGTCTTGGTCGTGATCCTACAATTAATTCAATTGTCAGAATACACTTTTAAATTTTAAAAAAAAATTTAATGACCATTTTACGCAGAACCAATTCAATGAGATCTCGCACTCCTTCATCGGGATCTTCATCAGTGTTGAACTGGTGTATATAAAAATACGCTTTTACTGCGACATAATGACACATTAATTAAACTGCAAATTTTACCCTCGTAATAGCGTTTCTCAATAATTGGAACATTTCATCTCTGCCAAATGACACGTCAGTCGTCAAATTAAATACATTAAAGCAGACTGCAAGCATTTTCATTGATTTACGTTTTAGAAAGTGAAGAGATATTGTATAATTACATTTAATCAATTCTTCTGGTGTGCCAAGAAGAAGCACAGACATGCAAGAAATCCATTCTTCTAACGAAACGTAAGCATCGTTATCTTTGTCAAAAACTCTGAAAACTAAGAGTTTAAAATTTCAATTAAAAATTAATTAACTTTTCTAATTAGGTGATGTTAGTTACTCCTGTCAAGTAGAAACTCCTCTGTCATCCGGAAACGCTTGTACAAATCATCTCGGAACAACTGTCGGTCTAAAGCTCCGTTTTTACTGCTGCTTGTAATGGCTCGGTAAACATTTGCCAGGTTCATTATTTGATCAGGTGTAACTAAAAACAACAAGTAATGTGTACATCCGTATAAGTTTACAGTTAATTTACTTACAGTGAGTTTTTTCACTGAAGAGAATGGCTGTTTGCTTATTAAATTTTCTTATACCTTCAGTTGCCATTTTTACTTAGAAGTTTGTTTATATTTGAAAACGTACAAAATTGTGAACAACGGCCATTTGTAAACAAACTGTTGTCATGACAATTGCTGAATTGCATGTTGGATGTGTGGCGCCACATGTTGACGAAATTAAGAAACGTGTCACCATTGGTTTTCGTTTATCTACCCTTTGATGTTTAAAATGTACGCATTAATCACGCATGAATATTAGCGTTTCGATTTCTTCAGTCAGTGAGGGTAACTCATCACTTGATTTTCGTCAACAAAACGTGTCAACCAGTTAATAGTAATGGCAGCAAAATGAATCCATCTGTTCAGTATTAGGTGAGGAAATTATTCTAAACTTACGTAAATTGCTACTAATAAGGTAAATCCCAATTTGATGTTGAAAAAAAATTTTAACTTTTTCACATAATGATTTGACTTACGGTCTATACATCAAATGCGTTTCCGTTTTAGCATTGACTACTGTACTGAAAATGTTCTAAAGAATTTATGCGACCGGAAATGTTAAGTTATGAATAATGTCAGTGAGCATTGCGTTCACCACATAAATTGACAAACCCGACATTTCAAGGGCTTGCGATTTCGTAACTCCTTCAATAAAAAGATAGAGTGCTATGCATTGACAACATTCTGTCACTATGCTGTTAACGACAACACTTGTAATCTTAGTTGTAACTCAAGTTGGTACTACAAGTTTATGCAGACCAGTTTTTGTTATACCTGGAATTTTTGATTTTCCATTAGGAAATACAGTTTGCTACACAATTAGAAAGGTACAAAATTAAAACATTTTTATTTCCTTTTAATTTGTGTTATAACTCTATAGTATAGTCCAAATGCAACTTGTATTTATCTTCAACCTGGAGGAATATTTGGAAGTACAATTTCGTTGACAGAACAAGTTAAAGTGTATCAACAAATATTGATTCCATATTTTGAGAAGTATGCAGATGGAGTTGATATTATTGGCTTTTCTCAAGGTTGTATCAATTGCAGAAATTTAATGTCAGCAGATTCGATTTTTTTTTAAAATTTCAGGTAGTCTGATTGCAGATGGGGTTATTAAGAGTACCGCAAACCATACAGTGAAGTCATTCCTAAGTATCGCAGGACCTGTCATGGGAATATTTGGAAGTTTGTAGATATAACGACATTTCATTTAATGTTTTTGTATTGAAAATTTTTTCCTGATTTGACTAGTGCCAAAGATTGGTTTGAGTTTAAATATCTTTCAAAACTCACTTTTTTGGACTATAGCTTTACCATTTCTTCACAGGTGTCTTTTTTCATTTTTTACTTTTGTGTTTTGAATTAATTTTTTTTTATATATTGGCTAGATTTTTATACAAACCGAAAATTCAAAAAAGATATTCAATTGCTAACTTTTGGCACGGTAAAGTTGTTACTATTTTGCTTTGTGGGTGTTATTTAAAAATTGCTCTTTCACAGATCCTCTTCATGAAACTGAATTTCGTGATCAAAATATTCATTTACCAAAATTTCTTAACATGATTAAACACCCTGATAAAGATGGTAAATACGAAAAAATGTGACCTGTTCATTACATAAAACGTAAACACCGAGTTTCAATTTCTCCAGATTTCAAAACGAATTTTCTAAAGCTTGAAAAGTTGGTTTACATAGTGGGCAGTGAAGACATTACCATTGTACCATTCATATCAACGTAAATATCTCCACTTTATACACTTTAAATTGAAAAGTAAATAACCTTTTTTTCAGTCTTGGCGGATTTTATAATAAAGAGTTGATTGAAGAGCCACTGGAGACTCAAGAGGTAATAACTATTTTGCTATATACAATGTTTAAAATTACATAGTTTTCTTTATCAGATTTACATTAATGATACCTTTGGATTACAAACGTTGGATAATGATAGTCGATTTAAGCGAATTATTGCAAAAGGGTATGATCATTTCACAGTTGTCCAGCATAGCTTTATACAAGAATACATTCTACCTGAGTTGGCATGCTAACTGTATTAGTAACTATTTTCAGAAGTAAATAAAGGGGGATCCCCCTTTATTTACTTTTGCTATTTTGTATTAGAAACTAAACAAATGAAATTGTTACTTTTTGGTCTCTTCATACACGCACTTTTTGAATTGCTACAGTGTAAAAAGGATATGAAATTTGAATAACTAAGGGCGATGAATGAAAAACAGGTGAATTCGTGTGCAATGACAATGAATGAGGATACAAGTAAACTGGTAAAAAAGTATTCGTTGAAAAGAAAATTTGACTTGCAAAAAGGGTTTTTTTGTAATTCATATTTGACGTTGCAAAAACCCAATAAATACACAAACGACTACAGTTCTGGCAACAATATCTGATTGCAACTATGAAGCTATATCCAATTTTTTTTTTCGTCGCTGTTTGGTATGGGGGAGAATGTAGCCTTCCCCGCCCTGTTATGATTTACCCTGGGCTTATGGATCCAGGGGCAAACATTGACCAAACCTGCAATTACATACAAGAGGTACAAGTTCTGCTTTATTTGAATTTCGAGTAATTTCTTTTTATTTTAAAGGCTTACCCTGACTCCACCTGCATTTTTATTCAACCCGATGGCCCAACATGTTGCTTTACGGCGTTAGAAATAATTGTGAAAAACTTTTGCGAAGCATCGAAGCCTTATTTTCAACTACATCCAGACGGTATTGATCTGATTGGATTTTCCATAGGTATTGTAGAATTTAATGGTAATAGAGAAATTAAGTTGCCAATTTATTTTTCTTTATATACTTGTAGGTGGGCTTATTGCGGACGGTGTGATCAAATCATGTGATGGACATACATTCAAAACGTTTATAAACGTAGCAGGTCCAATAAACGGGATATTTGGAAGTAACTATAATAACTAAAAAATTAGTTTTTGAAATATAGCACTAAAAATGTTTCGTACATAGTTCCACAAACGTTTTCTATTACGACTGTGTTGGGACTACAGGCGTTTGTTGGAATGCCATTAAGCGCTGTATCAAAGTAATTTTTTCAAATCTTTTACAATTCTGATTTAAAGAGTCGCACGTAGTGACTGTTCATTTCGAAAATGAACAAGAAAAAAATTAAATCACCACCTGCACATTCGATAAGTACCATGAATGACGAATCGTTGTTTAATGCAGAACAAATAGTTAGTAACTGAACTTATAGTGTCATCCAGAAGTACTATTTTATGATTTGATTCTATTGGTTGAGACTACAGAATCTGTTAAAGCACATTATTTACAATTCCGTTGAAATAATGATATTTCTTTCTTCTTTATTAGGGTTCAGTTTACTCCTACCTCGCAAAATACGACATCTGTATCCGGCATGTGGAATGGTAATTATCATTTACTGATTCCAAAATCCTTTAACGTATTAGTTTTTAAATTATAGATCCAATTAATATACCGCCGTTTTTAGTGGGCAACGCGTATTTGCCGAAAATTACTAATCTTATCCAATTGCCAGATAATGACCGTAAGGAATTTGCGTACAGAATGATTAATTTACGTTAAATAAAAAACACATGTAATTGCAGAAAGGAAAAACAACTATCTCAAACTTTGCAAAGTGGTGCTTTGTGTTGGTCAAAATGATACTACAATAATACCAAGAACATCACCGTAAGTTTTAAAAATTTTTTTTTTGGGCATGCCTTAGTTTCGTTGCTTTTCTTGAAAGACTTGGAGGTTTTTACGACAACAAAGCCGCAGTCTTAGTACCATTAGAAACTCAGACGGTTTGTACTGCCTTAACTGTGATTTTTATAGCAATTCATATTCTTTGTTTTATCATTTCAAGATATATATAAATGATACCTACGGAATTAAAACAATTGATCAACGTGGGCATTTGACTCGGTTCATGATCCCAGGGGTTGACCACTTTAGCATCACAAACAGTGCGACAATACAAGGTTATCTTCTTCCTCAGTTGTTAAACACGACTTGTCCTTAAATGAATGTAAATCAGCAGTAGTATCAGCTAATAAAAGACATAACTAGTCTCTTGTAACTTCGATCGTAGTTTTTTTTTTTTAGTCTACGGTGAAGACCTATAAGGGTAGGAATATTTTTCTGTATCTTTGCGTTTAGATTTAAGAAAATTATAATTCGTTTGTTAATATCCATTAAGGTCTTTTACATGTTTAAAGGGAAGTTGTCTAGTCTTTGTGAGTTGTCTAGTGTTTGTGAGTACTTTGACAGCACTGGCACGGAGCTTGTGGATCTAAAACGGAAACGGTTTGTACGGCGCTTGAATTTTGGCTACGTACTTTGATTGATTTTTTTTCAAGATGTATATAAATGATACGTATGGCATTAAAACAATGATGAAACGTGGAGCTTTGACACGCTTCATTATCCCAGGGATTGACCACTTTAATATTAATTCAAATTCGACAATACAAGATTACCTTCTCCATCATTTATTTAATACTTCTTGTACGTGATTTAATATGTATGTGGCAAATAAAGCATTGAAATAGTATTCAAATTTTAAAAAATATTCTAAACAAAAATATCAATTCAGCCGTATGTACGGTAATTAAGTATTGCAGAGAAGCTTGGTTGACCTATGGAATGTAGGGAAAATAATTTCTGTTTGGTGTGAACTTTATGTGGTATGAAAAGAACATTAGAATGAATGAGATTTGTAATTATTTGCATTAAATTTTGGATATACGCAGTTGCAGAAATTTAGAAATTCACGTACAAGAAGTATTAGAAATTTAGAAAAATTGACGGTTTCAAAACATTTATTTCGGTTTTAAACGCTTGCAAAAGGTCAGCTCACTTCAACATTCAGCTGTTTGGCACATGCAAGAACAGAATTGTGAAAATAAATTTTTTTATTGCTTTTATAGTTCCATCCACACACATGTATACATTTAATGTATCTGAACTTACACAGCTATGAAGCTTTATCTTATTGCCATCGTGTTCATTTGGTGTGCCGGGGATTGCAGCCTTCCCCGCCCTGTGATGATCTACCCTGGACTTTTAAATCCGGGAAAATATATCGACCAAACTTGCAGTTACATACAACAGGTATTAGAATTTTCTCCATTTTTTTGGTGTGAACTTCAATAATTTTTGGTGAAATAACTTCAATTTATTGCCACAGATCTACCCAGATGCTATTTGCATTTTTGTAGAACCTGATGGCCCAATATACAGTTTGCTAGCGCTAGAAGGAGTAGTGCAGAGTTACTGCGAAGCATCGTTGCCATATTTTCATACATATCCGGATGGAGTAGATTTGATTGGATTTTCAATGGGTTCAACTATTTTTACTGATTGTTTACTAGAATTAAAACTTGATCCTTCTGCAGGTGGCCTTATTGCTGATGGTGTAATTAAAACATGCAATCATACAATCAAAACTTTCATAAATGCTGCTGGCCCAATTAATGGAATATTTGGAAGTATGTAAAATTACAGTTTGCAGAACTGATTAATTTATTGTATTTTAACTGTGGTTAGTTCCACAAACATTAGATGTTGCAGTTGCGTTGGGACTGTTACCTTACATTGGAGAAATATCTAAGTAAATCAGCAAAGATAAGTCAAAGTTTTACTCTGAGTACTTAAAATGGTTGTACTTTTAAAGGGCAATGTATACTCCTTTACTGCAAAATTCCTTATCTGTGGCTAACACGTGGCATGGTTAGTATTATCAACTTTTAATATTCTGGTACCAATTACTCATTTTTTTAAAATTATAGATCCAACTGATCTTACAGCATTTTTAAAAGGCAACATTTATTTGCCAAAATACAATAACCTTCTACCATTGCCTGATAATGAAGGTAAAGACTAATTGCTTCAATATTTGAGATATAAATTTCTATACTTATTGCAGAAAGAAAAAATAACTATCTAAAACTTTGGAAAGTGGTGCTTACTGTTGGTGCGAATGACAGTACAATAATTCCAAGAACATCACCGTAATTTTAAGACAAATGTCAGTGAACAACTTAATCAGTAGTTTCTTTTTATTTCAAGACTTGGAGGGTACTTTGATGACAGTACTGGCACGGAACTTGTGGATTTAGAAACGCAAACGGTTTGTACTGCGCTTTAATGTGGCTTTATAACACATACTTTGATTGATATTTTCAAGATATATATAAATGATACGTATGGCATTCAAACAATGATGCAACGTGGAGCTTTGGCACGTGTCATTGTTCCTGACATTGACCACTTCAATATTAATTCATATTCGGTTATACAAAATTATCTTCTTCCTCATTTGCTTAATGCAACTTGTATGTGATTTTTAAAAGTAATCCTCCCTGAAAACTCGCACAAATTAACAGATAAACTTGAATGAATTGAAATTGTGTTAATTTGTTTTTAGATTTTGATAAAGCAATCTGCAGGTATTTAGATTCATAGTCGATGGATCAAACCTGTGGAAAAAGTATATTGGTGCTGATTACTGGGACCGAAACATCGTCGGCGAACAGAGACTGCATCCTGCCCCTATTGACAATGACAATTGTAGAAGGTAGTCAGTGGTAACTACTATTACGTAGAAGGTAGCAGTTTTTTAATTAGCCCCTTTTTTTTAATTCGGCACAAGAGGTCGCTACATTGCGCATGCGCGATATCATATACCAAGATCCGGGTAACCCAGGATAAAGTTTTGGCCGCATATGGCCGAAGCATGACGAAAAGGAGGACAGAATGCATTTAAATTACAACGGTTTGAAAACATAAATGGAATTTGATTTAAAAGACTACGTTGACCCAGAATTGGAAATCGCAGACCATGAATTGCTCCAGGAAAACCCTATGGCAGAATACGCCGACGAGTTGCAGCATGTGGCTGAGTATACACAAATACAAACCGTTTTGGCCGACGGTGGCCATAGGTTTGGGGTTTCAACCGTTTGTTTTGACTTGCAAGAAGATTTATTATGGATGGGAAATCAAGGGGTATTAAATTTAATAAATATTTTCTCGTATGTTTGGTTATTGAAATTTTCTAAAATTTTTTTAGGGTCATGTAACATCATACTTTGGCATAGGTATGCAAAAATACACATCCTTTCAGGTACATGAAAATAATGAAGTACGACAAATACTGCCAATTGATAGTGGAATTTTAGCTCTAATGAGTGACTGTTTGCGATGCCAGTCCCGGCGAGGAATCCCGATTTACACATACACGTAAGAATTCGTAATAAAGTATTGTGATAGTTTTAAAATATTCTCAACTGTTTTACAGAAATGAAGCAATGGAAGAAATGCAATGTATGATGCAAACATCTGAAAATACATTGCTCATGGGTGGACATCAGAGTAATTTATTAGAAATTGACTTGAATCAATTAGACGAAATTCGTCAGGTGAAAATATCGGAACATGGATGCGCTATATTACGTCGACATCCCCGATTTATATGTTCAGGAGATGTCAACGGTAAAGTAAGGAACGATTATAAATTTTCTATGTAAATGCTTATTAAAAATTATATTTTTTATTACAAGGTGACGCTGCGAGATCCCCAATCTTTACAACCTGAGCATATTTTAGACGCACATTCAGGAACTTTATCTGATTTTGATATTCACGAAAATTTTTTAATTACGTGCGGATTTTCTAATCGGTTATAAGACATATTACAGAAATGTCTGTTTTTTAAACCGTTAAATTTTTCTTAAATTTATTCTAGGTTAGGCGCTCTCAACGTTGATCGGTTTTTAATGGTGTATGATCTACGTGTGATGCGAGCTGTAGCGCCCATTCAGCTGATGTTCGATCCATTACTACTTCGTTTTGTACCTAATTTTTCTTCTCGTTTGGCTGTCGTGTCTCAAGTAATAAAATTTTTTGTATAATGTATAAAAAAATTTAACTTTTGCAATTTTTAGAGTGGACAGTTTCAGTTAGTAGAAACTGGAGCTCTGACGTCATCGTCCATGTTTATGTACCATATTAATAATCAAGGTTCTCCTTGTCTAACGTTTGACGTTTCAAGTTCGTATCAAGCGTTAGCATTTGGCGATGCTGGAGGTTTAAAAAAGTCAAATTAAAATAAATAAAAATTTAAGTCTTTTATTTTTTTTCCCAAAGGATATATTCATCTTTTTTGCTCAAGTCCCGACGCCATCTTCAATCATTTTTCTCGACCGACTGAATTCGCCGATCCAACCGAACCTTTACCTTACATCAGTATTGACGACAATCTTACACCACTTTCGTCCATTCCAGTTCCGTTTTGTAGCGGCAAATATTTATCAGATTGGTTACCTGAGTTATGCAGAGTTGTTCATCGCCGGACACCTAAAATTGACCCAGAAATTCTACAATCGATGAAAATGGTTCAGTCTATTGGTTATGCACCAAACCCTGGTAACCATAGCCGCAACCAAGTTCCTTATAAATCGTCCGATAAAAAGAGTAAAAGTAGCAGCAAAAGTAGCATTCCAGATTCCCCAATGGGTAATACGAATTTATGAACTTGTAAAAACAAAATTTAACTCGCAATTTGTGGTTTTTCAGACGACACAGCGATAAGAATTCCTAAACGATATAGAAAAATTGAAGTGAAATACACAAAATTGGGCCTAGAAGACTTTGATTTTGATCATTATAACAAAACAAGTTTCGCTGGTTTAGAAGCAAATTTACCAAACTCTTATTGCAATTCGATGCTTCAGGTTAATAATGATTGTACAAATTTGTAAAAATTTATTTATAAAAAAAGATAATTTGTAGGTGCTGTATTTTATTGAACCCATTCGATGCGCATTACTCAGTCATCATTGTCAACAAGAATTCTGTATGGCATGCGAATTAGGATTTTTATTTCAAATGTTGGATAGCTCTAAAGGAATGCCGTGTCAAGCGAGTAATTTTTTAAGAGCTTTCCGAACGATTCCTGAAGCATCTGCTCTTGGGTTGATTCTAAGTGAATCCGAGGAATCGAAAAAGAAGTTTAATTTAACCCGACTTATTCAGAGCTGGAATATTTTCATACTTCAACAACTACATGCTGTAACTCTCTGAAATTAACGTTTGATATCCCAATGTATTGATAGTTTTCTTTTTGTTATGAAAGGAAACGATGGAAGTAAATGAAGATAGCTTAAGACTTGATCAAGCAACAGGAGGGTAAAAACTGTTTTCTAAAACATTTATTGTTTTTTAAAAAAAAAATTATAATTTCAAAGGCGATTTGATTCATCCCATCAGTCTTTCATTAGCCATTTGTTCGGAATGGAATTTTTCACTTGTAATGTATGTCGATGTGGAAACGAAGAAAAACTTGATTCAACCACAATTCTTTGCTCATTGGTTTACCCCAATCCGGAAGTGACAAGTCCGGGTAAACCGCAGCCAGTTTACACGTTTTCAGACATTCTGAAACGGAGTTTGTGTCTCGAACAAGTGACTCAAGCTTGGTGCGAAAAGTGTGAAAAATATCAACCAACGGTTTGAATATTTTTCCATTCATTTTATAAAATTTACTAATATTAAAATAATTGATTTCAGACTCAAACAAGACGATTAAAAAATTTACCAGATATATTATCAATTAATTGCGGTTTGGATTCGCCTCAATCACTTGCTTTCTGGAAAACACAAATGGAGGTTTCGTAATTATAAACTTTACTTTGTAAAAAAAACAAAATAAATAAAACTCAAATGTATTTCAGTCGTTGTTGGAAAAAGGAAATTTGAAAGCAAACAAACAGCTTTTCTCTGCGGGTACACCAACGAAATCCTGCCGCTACGGTGACACATGCAGAAAAAAGGATTGTAAGTTTCAACACCCGATTAAAAGGTAATTCAAATCAACTCATTTCCAGTTGAAATTTAGTTGTGTTAAATTATTAACAGTGATTCTGAAACGCCCCAAGAAGAAACGCCTTTTATATCATGGCTTCCTTTAGGTTTGACTATCCTCCCACTAGACGATGGCGAAGTGGAGATAATTGACGTCTTAGATCCTGATAAAATAAAAGACAAAAGTGAAAATATTTACAGTTTGATTTCCGTCGTGTCACATATTAAAGACCCAAAGGGTGTTCGAAAAGAATGTTTAGTGTCATGCATTAAGGCTGGTCCTAATTATCACTTACGTTCTGTTGGAAGCCCGGTTAGTCAGTGGTACTTATTTAACGATTTCACTATAAATCCTATTGCTCAGGTATGAATTTTCAACATTTTTTTTTTTTAACACGATTGATTGAATGACTTTTAAATTTTTTACATGCAGGAAGAAGCAACTTGGTTAAGCCTTGATTGGAAAATACCTTGCGTCTTGTACTACTCCAGAATTAATTTAAATGAAAAGCATTCGCTCAGAGTTATAAGTCCCATTACCCGAGATATTTTTTTGAACGAAGAAACTCATCATGATAGTCATCACAACTTGACGGTTAAGCCATTGGGTGTGGATGAGCTGCACGGCGAAGGCGATATCGTGGCAATGGATGCGGAGTTTGTTACATTAAATCAAGAGGAAGCTGTTATTCGCAGTGACGGAACAAGATCGACTATTAAACCGTCACAGATGTCGGTTGCAAGAATCACTTGCATTCGAGGGTTAGAAAAACAAAAAAAAAAAAAAATTGGTCGTATTTTTGTATTTGAATACCTAAAATTATTATTTCAGGAAAGGAGAATTGGAGGGAATGCCATTCATTGACGATTACATATCGACTCAAGAACAAGTGACTAATTATATAACTCAAAATATTTATTTAATATAATAGTTTTGTTCTATTAGGTTGTTGATTACTTAACTAAATTCTCTGGGATCAAACCTGGAGATTTGGACGCGTCATTATCCTCTAAAAATTTAACAACCTTAAAATCAACTTACATGAAATTACGTTACTTAGTCGATTGTGGAGTTAAATTTGTCGGCCATGGACTTAAAAACGATTTTAGAGTCATAAATCTGATTGTAATTATAGTATTAGTAATAGATTTTTCACATTATTAATATTTTTTGTTAAAATATTGTTGAAGGTTCCGCCAGAGCAAGTGATTGATACCGTTCTTTTATTTCATCTTCCACATCAAAGAATGGTTTCACTGCGATTTCTAGCTTGGCATTTTTTGGGTAATAAAATTGATATTTTTAACTCAAAAAATTTACTGAATTTAAATTCTTTCGTTTACACAGGTATTAAAATTCAGTCAGTGACTCACGATTCAATTGAAGATGCTCGAACAGCTCTTAAACTGTACAGACGTTATCAGGAATTAGAAATGGAAAACAAAGCGCAGGCTGCTATTAAAGAATTGTATGAGAACGGGAGAAATTGTCAATGGAAAGTGCCAGATGCAGATGATTGAAAAACGTGTCTACTCCTTTTGCAATTATTTCCGATTCAAAATTGGTTGAGACAGTTTTTAAGTTTTTTTAATATTTTTTCGTGGGAAGTATTTTGGTAAAAATCGAGTGTGTATAGAAATTTTCGATTGTAATAATGTGTATATTCATATATATATATGAATTAAACAGATTTAGTTTCTTAAGCCTTGGGAGTGGTAAGTTTACTATAATATTGCAGAAAAAAAAATAGCAAATTGAAATTAACGTTTTTTTTTTATTTTAATCACGACATTTTACGATTTGTATTTAATACATTTTTTCTTGTTTCTTTGTATTCTTCCGCTGTTAGGAATTGAAATTGTGGTTTTTGTCCTTCGCGAGGTTTCGGCACCATTACAATTGCTACGTAGCCTTCAGATTGTGGCTGAAAAGTGAGAAAATTTTTAAACATTTTAAAAATATTGGATAATTTAAAAGTACTTTTTGTGTAATTAGATGTGGTGAAGTGAGTAATTTTTCATTAACTTCGATTAATTTGCCTTTTACACAACTACAAATTGTGTATTGGGTTCCGTCAGAGCAAGAAATGTTACACAAAGATGAGTCTTCATTTAACCATTGTCCTCCCTATAAATTTTTTATTACACTTTTTTTTCTTTTGTTGCAGATAGTTTATAAATTACTTTTTTCGATTTTCCTGAGACTTTATTTTTTAGCCTGTTGACTTTCTCGGTAACTTGAAAGTCGATTTTACTTATGTTTTTACTTTCTGTTATTAATGGATGGGACGGAGCGACTGTAATCACGCAAATGCTACGAGAAAACGAAGTTTGTTTATTATTGTTAGATTTTTTATTATTGGAAATTAAGTAGCCACCTGTTACTGTGGGATAATACACATTGATCATGTGACTCTTTGCCTTTGACGTCTAAAACGGAGGTTAAATTGTTGAAATTACTCGTCTAAAATCAATGTTTATTACCTAGTTTGTATTTTGGTGTATAGTATCGTTCGCAAACTGACGGGTATAAGTTCACATCCATAGTAACACAACTAAAAGTTGCAGAAACTTTATGTCGAAACTATGTATTAAATGGTTAGTGTGTATTTCATGCGAGCCGCCATTTGTAATTTATTTATTAAAACGCTCTAGCATGCAACTGTAATATTTAAGGTGTTGTCATTCATTAGATTAAAGTAAATTCGTTGAAACTTTAATTACACGTATTAAGTTATGTGTAGAGTAGTAAATCACTTTATAATTACAGTACATTTGTAAATGATTCAGTAGTAGTTAAACTGAGAGGTCAATAGATGGCGCTAATAGTATTAATTTCATCGCTTTCATTAAAGATGGCGACGTTTGTTTTGAAAGTTGCATGCTTTTGGATAAATTTAGTGTAATGTTTCAGAGTTTTTTATAGTATCAAAATGGTTGCGAAACGGAAACGACCAAACACAGTAATCATGACCGCTACTTTGTTTTTCGATATTATAATTTTTTTTTTACTTATTTGGTAGCCCTCAAATGCTGAGCCTGAGCCAAGTAGTGTTGGAGGTTCCGGAGTTCCAAGCCCAACGCCATCAGACAGTGGTGATAAAGATGAAAAAAAGGATAAAATTCTTATATTTAAAGACCCAAACTTTGTGGTATACGAGTAAAAACAAAATCATATTTTGCTCTATTTTTTGCTAATAAATTTTTAAAACTCTTTAGCATTCTAATAAAAGTGGTCAAGCAGCGAACAAAAAAACTCGGGTTTGGAAAAACTTGAAACAAATCGTCACGGCCGAAAGATCGCTAGCATGGAAATCAACAGCTGTCACTTGTAGGCTGTTATAATTTAGTTTAAAAAAAATAGACAGTTTTATTTGAAAAAATAAATTTTATCCTTCCAGATGCAAATTTGGAAGCTCCACCATCTTTCAAACCGGCTAAAAAATACTCTGACTTATCTGGATTATTAGTAACATTTTAAAATCCATTATAGTATTCTAATTTAGGATTCATAGATAAATTTTATTTCAGTCAAACTATACAGATCCACAAACAAAAATTCGTTATGCAACAAGTGACGAATTCAGCAAAATACGTTTATTACCTATTGATTTAGCAACCGGATATTTAGCGTTGAGGAAAGCGAATACACCCGTACCATAAATTCAAAATAATTTTTTTCTAATAAAAAAACTTTTTGTAAATAAACATATTTCAATTGTGAATAATAAAAATTGATTTTCGATTCTTTATTAAAATAATAATTGCGGCAATATTTTGGTACAAACAACAACAAATATCAGTTGCCGCCCCATCTGACGTCAAAATAAAATGAACACGCATGCGCCAACACTCCTAACTGGACCAACGCTGGAATCCACCCGCCAACAACACGATGCGTGTAATCACATCTTGTATATTCGCTATTCGATGACGCCAATCAACTCCAACTATCTAACAATATCAGTCTTTTAAACCCCAACTTAACTACGATTCAAAAAAAATGAACACCAATTATATGCAACTGGGTAGCGGATCTCCAACCAAACCTGTGAGTCGAACTTTCATTTTAACCCTAGTAATCGGTATTACTTGCGGATTCAGTTTCGCCTACATTTATCTAAACATGGGCAAATGGGAAATGACAAACGGAGTGACATTTTATAAATTCGGTGGCAGCGTGTCAAGCGAAGAACACCAACACGATCCTCATTCACACGACGATATCGACGGTTTATCAGGACCAAATTCACCCGTATCATTCCACAGTCAACATGAAGCTGCCCATAAAGGTAATTTCATTTTTTTATGTAACAACTTTGGTTTAGAAATCTTTATGATTTATTTAATTTAATAGTGCATTATACGTTACAGGACAAAAGAGCAATTGAATTTAATAGTGGCGTGTCTGGATATATAAAAATATTTTAACCCAAGTGTGACGTGAATAGGTTTTCGTATCGCGGAAAAAGTATTTTTAATTACACTAGAGTTGAAAAGAAATTATGTCAGCTGTTCAAGTGGAAAGGGTTGGAAAAAAATAGATACGCATTACTTGTTATTTGATAACTGGAGTGTCTAGTGGGAATATTTTTAAGGTGTTTATCATGAACCAGAATTTCAGTTCGTAATATTAGATGACAATGAAAAGGGAGTTTAAAATGAGAGAGAAAGGATGGGCTACTTTATGATGTGAAATTTTACTCATAAAGTGTTTTGTGTATTTCTTTTGTACTTGGTTGATCATGAAGGTGAAATGAGAGTTGTCAGTGACCTAGAAGCCTTGTCTAATAAGGTGGATTTTTAAGAATGAGTACAAGTCTCTTGTTACTAACCTCTTGTATATGGGAAAATAGGAAAATGATAAAATTAAGTGGTGTTTGTAATGTAATGGAGAGTTTGGACACTCGAGTTGGATTGCATGTCGGTTAAGATTGAATCTGACTTACAGTATTTGAAGTTAAAACCTTGTTATATATGAATATATTAAAGAAGGAAAATGTTTACAACTCCGACAGTGCGAATAAGATATAGGATTTGCTTATATAAGCAATACAAAGTAACACACTTTTATGAACCATAAATACACGGTTACATCAACTGTTTTCAAAATATTCCTAGCTAATGGTTTTACATTTCTAAACTTTAGATGTTAAGTGATATTTTGGTTAAAGCCGTTCTCATACTTCTCAGGCGTTGTTAAAATTAACACTTTCTGACACGATCATAATACTTAATGTTATCACCAGGGGGCGAATTATAAAACATGGCGGGCTGTATCATTTATTAGATATTTGAACAACTGTATTTACTAGAGATACCCGAAGCAAATAAAAATTACTTTGCTATTTTTTAACTGAAACACCCTTGACATACTTCCGATGACCATTCTGTATTTTTTTTATACGAAAGAAAATGCAAAATTCCGAAACGTGTCAAAAGGAAGACGATGAGGAAAAAAAAATTAAAAACACCGTAACGCTGTAACTATTTTCCTATCTCTTAAATTGTGTCAAAGATTAAAAGGCTAATAATTTCTCATTCTTCGAATGTAAAAATTTTAAAGTTTTTAACAAATGACGTCATTAGCAAACCTGTTTTCTACTGACTCGGGACAAAATGGCATCGGAAACATGTCACGGATTTCACGTAAATTTCAAAAAAAAAAAAAGTAATAATTTAATAAAATAAATATCCTATTACTTTCATTTACATATTTAAAATTCAAATAACGGAATCGATTATAAATCAAATGAAACGTGTTGGGTCGATGAAACTTTCACCCGATGAAATTGAGACCGTAGCGAATATGTGGGAATATTAAACGGAAGTTTTATTAAACTTGTACAATAAAGATCTACCGGTAGCTGTAAATTTATGCATTTCCTTGTTTTAAACTCTCTTCTTGAATGTTTGTAAAGGTTTTTAAATTTAAACAGGTCATCGAACATAGCCGGTGGTGAGTTATAAAAATATATTGCGATAGGGTGAAGAAGAATTTGGCCTTGTAAGTGCATTCACCTGTTGAGAAATAGAAACGTTTTATGGCGTCATATTCAGTGTGAATGTTTATTCACTTTAATTGGCGACAAGTGAATAAAAGTAGATGGTTCGTTTATATTGTCATTAACGAGTAATAAGCGTTTGAATACGTGTGACGTTTGAGGAAAAAGTTGTTGAATGTACTAGGTGACGGAGAAGGAAATGGTTGGATTTTTTTGGTTGGAATGTGAGTTGTTTTCTGGTAAAAAAAAAAAAAAAATTATGTTTGCAATGCACAGCTGTGGCTGGAGTGAAGTTTAAAATGTTTTGAATTGCCTAATATTGATAAAAGGAGGGGCAAGTTGTTTTATTGAGTTTGATAATAAACACACCTAAGCGTAAGACGATTTTCGGGATACGCAGGAAACGAATCTTCGATGAGTCCCGTTCTCCGCATCCCGTAAATTGTACAAGTAAAGTTGCGCAAACTCCTTACTACCACAGTGGTCATGTGACGTATAGTTGGTGGTTGGTGCCTTGGTAAATGTAAAAATTATATACGTCAAAATATGTTCATGATGGAGTTGCCGCAAAGTTGTAGCCTTAAAGCGACCTCTGATGCTTCATCAAGTTATTCCCTAAAAAGAAACTCGGATGTCTCTTGTAACTCCCTCACACCAAATTTGTTTGCTTACATACTTATTTGCGAGTCTGAGGAAAATGATTTAAACTTACGAACTTATACTGAATACAGATAAAAGTTGAGACTCGTGTGTGCATCTTGTGTTAGTTCATAAGTGTATGACTTAAAAGCACTAAGTTAATAGACTTGTGCGACTTTGATTAACACATTGAAAGTTGATGTTAAAGAATCCTCTATCTAACTAACTTAGATATAAATAATACAACTTATTTTTTTTTTTTTTGGTAGGTGAAGACATAGTGGCCCGAAAATTAGCTCAAAAAGTGCGTGTACTCTGCTGGGTCATGACAGCACCATCAAATCACGACTCAAAAGCAAAACACGTCAAAGCAACATGGGGTCGCAGATGCAACATTCTCATCTTTATGAGTTCAGCATCCGATCCTAATCTTCCAGCAGTTGCACTTAACGTTTCCGAAGGAAGAAATAATTTATGGGCAAAGACTAAAGAAGCATTTAAATACGTACATAAACATTATTTAAATGAGGCCGATTGGTTTATGAAAGCCGATGACGATACTTATGTTATAGTAGAAAATTTACGTTACATGTTAATGGGTTATAACACGTCACAAGCTATTTATTTCGGTTGCCGATTTAAACCTTACGTTAGACAAGGGTATATGAGTGGCGGAGCTGGATACGTGTTAAGCAAAGAAGCGCTGAGAAGGTTTGTAGAGGAAGCGATCCCTAGTGAGAAGAAATGTCGTCAGGATCATGATGGCGCCGAAGATGTAGAAATCGGGAAATGTTTGGAGAATGTTGGAGTCGTTGCTGGTGATTCGAGGGATAAAGAAGGCCGTGGACGATTTTTCCCGTTTGTGCCCGAGCATCATTTAATTCCCGGACATGTGAATAAGGATTTTTGGTACTGGAGTTACATATATTATCCGAGTAAAGAGGTAAGTGAATGAGTGAATGAGTGAATGGTTAATCCAATGTAGTGTGGGTAAAATTTCGTAACTGCCTGGACCATAGAAATACATCAGTGAATCTCAACCGGCTATTACACTGTTTTGTTGGGTTTGACGTATGGTATTGGAGACTGTGGCGCCCTCCGCGGTCATAGTGTGCGGTGAAAAGGGTGTATTGAACTAATCGTACTTCCATAGCTGCTTAGATTCGTTGTACATAACTTGAAAAAGGGATGACTTTTTGGATATTATTTTTGCTTTATTTTAAGTAAGCTATTTTAATGTAGTGACAATATCGATAAACGCTTAAAATAACATCCTGATGATAGACGGTTTATTTAAAAATTGCTTGCAAACATTACACATCCGTTGCCGACAGTGCGATTATTTTAGGTACTATATAAGACAGTCAGGGACGTTAGTTTTTTCGGCTGAGACCAGTGCAGGACTCGCCCTACCGCCTCGATACGTGAAAGAGAACTTTCACGTATCACCACTACCGTTGGAGTTCCGGACGCCGACTGCATTCGGAACTCTGACATGATTGCCGACGGTAACCGATACCGGCTATCGACGGCTTCCCTACCGCGACCGTGATCCAATGTGAGCACGGTTGTGCCAACAATGGTTCTCTAGTCTGTCTGACTAGAGGATCTAGCCCAGTAGGACGCTCTCTCACGAACGTTCTACCCAGTGGGCCCAGTAGTACGCTTTCTCAAGAACGTATCTACCCAATGGGTAGTTTGAGGTGGTAGAAATTTTTTTTTCAGTTTAGTATATATAAAAAGATGTTAAATAAACAGTTATTCATGTGAAAAATCTGAATGGATTATGGTGAAATAACTTTTACAAATCACCTAGAAATAAATCTGAAGTTTCTAGTCATAACACTTATTTGTCGCCGACATTTTGACGTTTGTAATTAGAAACTGTGGCGCTCTCCGCTCTCCGCTTATAGTATGAGGTAGAAATCGAGAATTCGTACTTCCATACGTTCTAAGATAAAATTAATAGCGTCCAGTGCTGCTTCAGCACATAACTTGAGAAGCGAATAACGTTTTAGGTGATATTTTTGCTCTATTTTAAGTGGAATTAGTGTTCATAATGATCAACACTTAACATAACATCCTGATCATAAACATTTTAATTAAAAATTGCTCGCGAACGTTCCACACTCGTTACCGATTGTGGGATTATTTTAGTTACTACATAATGCAGTCAGGGCTATTCTTACATCGGCTGAGACCTGTGTACGACTCGCCCGACCGCTGCGGAGCTTCGGAATCGACGATTTCGGGCTCTGTTAGGCTTTGGCGGGACATCTCGTTTAGAGGTTGAACTGCCTTAGTTTGTGGTAGAAATTTTTTTTTTGCGTTAGTATTAAAAGATGCTGAATAAACAGTTGCTATTGTGTAACATCTAAATAAATTACAAACTTTGATCTCAAAAATCCTAGAAATAATAAGTTACAGGAGACTTTTAAAGAGTAGTAACCTTTTTTCAAATGACAGTGATAGAGCACTACAAATGAAACCCTGCATTGAAATCTCGTCCTGAAGCAATAGATTTAAAAATACAATCCGGATACACAGAAATTCCAGTTTCGTATCCGGCAGTCAGCCCCTATAATTTTACCCCCACTATCAAATTGAGGTCAACCATTTAGTTAGAAGATTCCACTTTTACGCATCAAAAGTCACTATTCCTAATTTAATAAATTTCTATTTGAAGGGAATGGACTGCTGCAGCGATTCAGCCGTATCATTTCATTACGTCTCACCAAACATGATGTACGTATTGGAATACTTAATTTATCATCTGCGACCATATGGAATAAACACTCAACTAGAACCAGTTGAGTTAATAGACGAGAAAATCCCAGTCATTTCTAATTCGACAGACATTGAACCCATGAAATGAAATCAACTGATGTGAATAGCTGCAAAGACAATGTCAACAAGTGACCTTTTAACTTTTATTTTTCCTGTACACACGATTGAACTTTGTTTTTAAAGTGTTCGTGCCATTTTGTTGGACTTTTTTTTTTTTCAAGAGATGGAAAAACTGTCTCAGGATCAGCAACCGGTGCTCAAAAAAGGTGATATAATTCTGTTCTCTCCAATCCCTAGCGTTTTCCTCAACATTTATAGCTTCTAGTCAGACTGGACAGAAAATAGTAATGTAATAATTTTGGTGTAAAATTCTCACTTTGTAACGCAGCATGATGATAAATACTAAAATTATGTATGAAATTTGCAACTTGCATATTTTAGGGGGTTGAATTTTATCATTTCCGATTTTAAACTTTAAATACAGAACACTATTTTGTACAAATCAATAAAAAGTAACCACTAAACATGTGTTTTTGTTTGACGCTGTCGTTTGAACTAGTTTAGATAGTGGGGATTGGTGAAGTTGAACTTTTGTTCTGAGAGGTCAAGGCTGAATTAATGGTCTCACAAGAAACTGCTGAAAGCCACAGCACCTGATGTGCCTGTGTCAAGAACTTGGATAATAAGATACCGTTTAGGAACCCTTTTAAGAAGGTAAGAAAAAAAAATTTCATTGACCTTAAAATGATTGTCTTGACCTTTTGATTTTTTTTTCTCTCTCTCTCTCTCTCTCTCTTTCCCAGTGAGGTGTGAATTGGTGCGTGAAGTTACTCCTTTGCAAATTCCATGAACTGATGATGCATATATAATTGACTTTACATCTTGAAGCGTAGAATTAACATGATGTTTGGAAGTTATTAAATAGCAATGAAGCCTTTTTGGTGGTTAGGCTTATTTGCACATGGTGATGTGTTTGCTATTGTAAGTATAGAAAGAAATTTTAATTAATTAAAATTATAAAATAATTTTTTTTGATGTAGATAGTTTTGTGTGTAATGCCTGTTGGATCTGAGAAGAAACAGGGTAAATATATCTTTGTTTATAAATATCTTGTTTGAAATTTTTCTAATATTTATTTATTTTAGAATGTGGTGTAGCCAAAAACCAAACTACAGGTCGTATTGTAGGAGGGACTGTTGTTGATATAACCTTGCATCCTTGGCTGGTAATATAAAAAAGAAATTTAAAAAAAGAAAATACAAGTTCAAGAATCTGTATAATTTTTTTCCCCTCATGCTATTTTCTTTGTCTATTTTTTTTTTTTTTTTTTTTTGGTGGGGATTGAATTCTTAAGGTCATGGTCGTGCACAATCAGGATCTGCTCTGCGCTGGTGCATTGCTTAACAGTCGGTTTTTTATCACGGCTGCTCATTGCTTTACTTCACGGTAAATTTGAGAAATTGAAAAATTCCGTTTTTATTATTTTTCATAATAAAATTTTTTTTTTATTAATCGAAATAAATATCTTTATTTCTAAACCGTAAAACTCCTCATACGATAAACTATAATTATTCTATTTTGAAATTATTTCCAGTACAAAAACGACCGAATTAAAAGCGTTTTTAGGAGCCAATAGGAATCCACCGCAGCTTGACTTTGCAGATGCATACCAAGTGTCAAACATCAGCAAAATTATTCAGTAAAAAAAATTATTAAAATGAAAAATGAAGTCGTATAATTTTCTAATTTCCATTCCATCCACCTTAGGCATCCACATTACAATCCATCAAAACTAGAAAATGACATTAGTATCGTCCGTCTTCAAACGAACATCGTCATTAATTCGCGCGTATTCCCCATTTGCTTGCCGCCTCCTGACCTTGTTCTAGATGAGCAAAATGCAGTTTTAGCCGGATGGGGAGATACGACAGAAGGTAATGTCAAAAACCTCATATCCTTTTAATATCCTAATAATTTTTATTTTTCACAAGATGGATATCAAAGCGATTATCTTCAAGAAATCTCACTCCCTATAGCTAGTTATGAAGAATGTGTTTACGTTTTGCAACATCCTTTTTTAAAAAGAACCAATATTTGTGCTGGACATTTATTGGGTGGCCGAGATGCGTGTCAGGTAAATTTTTCATTAACAAAATTAATATTTTTTTTTACAATATTTTTTTTTAAAGGGTGATTCGGGTTCACCACTTATTTGGGCAAGAAATAACACTTGGATCGTTGTCGGTTTGGTTTCTTGGGGTGAAGGATGTGGTCGTATAGGTGTGTACGGAGTTTACACACGAGTTTCCAGTTATGTGAACTGGATTAACTCACTTATTGATTTGGAAAATGACACACAGGATTTTTTGAATGAAAATGGGATTTTAATTGAATCGAAAATTGTGGTTGGAAATTCTTCCAATGCAACATCTGAGATTGAATCTGTTTTCAATAAAGGATGTGAAAATTTAGATAGTAAGTCTGAAATTTTAAATTGAAATTTAATTTATAATTTTATAAATTTGTAGATAACTATTGTAAAAACACACAACGAAAATCGAGAATTGTAGGAGGTTCGGTCGCTCCATCTGATAAATATCCTTGGATGGTACTAGAAATTTTTTTTCCATTTTCTTTAATTTTGAAAATTACAAGGTCCGTTACTTATCATTTACTTTTTTTTCGAGCTTGCGGTTGTTGAGGTCTGCGGTATTAATTGCTTAAAATTTTTATGTGCTGCAATTGCTATCGGATGTCGTTGGGCTATTACAGCAGCAGCTTGTGTGTCTAAGTAATTTCATGTAATTAAATTTTTAAAATTTAAATTCTATTTTAATTTTTCTTTTTTTTCATAGTGGAAAATTGCAATCGTTGCGTGTAGTTCATGGGGTGTACGACCTGAATATTTTATCGGGCGGTGCTAACCAATTAACTAAAATCCAGAAATTGGTTTTGACGCCTAATAAAGTCAAGCATAATCTCGCTTTAATTAAGACGTCTGATAATTTATTGTTCTCAGCTTGTTTGCCGCCAATATCATTGACAGCTGAGACGTTTACACAAGGAAAACTAATAGCAGTTGGTTGGGGAAGGACATCAACTGGTTAGATGTCAATTATAATTTTTTTTCTATTGGGTAACCTTTTGTTATTTTTTGACTAGATGGAAGGTTTAGTTCTGCATTGAAGGAAGTGGAATTACCTATTGTATCCAATCAAAAATGCAAGAAATTATTTCCATCCGCTGTGCATAAAGGGATTTTATGCGCTGGTGGATTTGTTAACGAAAGTATTTGTCATGTGAGACGAGATTGATGATTTTAGTTTATGTTTTATTAATTTATTTTTTGCCGGTAGGGTGATTTTGGAGGACCGCTTTTATGGGTTAATCCGGATGATGGTGTTCAGTATGTTGTTGGTGTTGCTTCGTTTATATCGCCCAATGGTTGTGCTATTGGAGGAGTTCCTGTCGGATTTACGCGTTTAACGAAATATATGACTTGGTTAATTGGGGCAGTGCAGAAAGAGAAATGAACATTATACGTATTATAAAAAAAAGTTAACTACTGGTTTTGTTTATACAACGTTTATTTAGTGTGGTAATAAGAAAATATTATAAAGAAAAGTTTTGAATATTTGATTCTAGAAAATATTATTCGCCTCTCTTTTACTTGTGTTACTTTTTTTTTTTTTTTGCGAAATAAAATTATATAATAAAGTTGGCGTAATGTTTTCACAAAGTTTTTGTAGCATACGTATCGATGAAAATGAGTGTAATGCAGCGCCACCGTACGATAAAATATTTTTCAACATGGCCACGTCCATTAGCCGGTTTTGAATTGTCTGTAAATTTCAGATTTTCCACAATCGTAAAATTATGGCGAACGTAATTATATTACAAAGCTCAGTTCGAACTTTAATGACTCGTTTGAATGGCGGCTTGTCACGATTTTCTGTATTGAAATTTCAAAACTCTACGGAAAGAACATTAGTGTCGTCTGTTTCGACATTATTCGATACTCATCGTGATTTGTTTAATGTGCACGACAGACAGATTAATTTAATTATTAAACGAATGGCCGGACACAATAAATGGTCAAATATAAAACATATCAAAGCTGCTAAAGACAATGAAAAATCGGCTTTGCATAATAAATATTCGAGGATGATCAGAATGGCTATAAAAGGTAATTATTTTCTCAAAATTTCTTGTAATATCCTAATTTTTTTTTTTTATTTACAGACGGAGGTAACAAAAATGATCCAATCGTCAATACAAAATTAGCATACGTCTTAGAAGAAGCAAAAAATAAAAACGTTTCTAAATCGTGTATCGAATCTGCTCTCAAAGGAGGACTTGTAAATCTTTTATTGAATTTACTAAACTTAAAGTTGAATAAATTTTTATATATTTCAGTCAAGTAAAGAAAAATTAGAAGCCTACACATTCGAGATCAAAGGCCCGGGAAAATGTTTTTTCATAGTCGAGACTTTGACTGACAATTACACCCGAACGAAACAACTTGTCAAATCCTGCTTAAACAAAACGAGGTAAATCAAATCAATTATTCTGTTAAACTACTAAAATGTAGCCACTATTTTATTTGAAAGGTCAAGCTATGCAGAAGGTGTTTCAAAATCAGCGTTTAATCAAAAAGGAGTTTTCATTGTCGAAGATACTGTAACAGAAAATTTAGACAAAGCGGTAGAAGACGCTATTGATGCGGGTGCTGAAGACGTTTCACGCGTTGAAATAGAAGACGGAAAAAGTGCATTACAGGTACAAATAGTAACTTTTAACACAGATGAGCAACTGCTACGGTAACAATACACGTTTAACGCATTGCTCAACCTGTGTTTTTACTGAAGTAACGCTTTTAACATGAACACAGTATAAACATAGGACGAGAATAGCGTTAACGCGTATCGTAATCTCTAAGAGTTGCACCAACTCTCTTAAGATACAAACACTACATATTTTCGATTTTAGTTTATATCTGAACCGAGAGATTTCTGGACTGTTAAAAAACGTTTAGAAGATTTAAAATACGTCGTAAAATCGTCATCGATACAATACCTTCCTGTCATCAAACAGGAATTATCAGACGACGAAATCAGTGTAGCGGAAAGACTTTACGACTTACTTGAAAATCTACCAGATGTTGTTAACATTTATGACAACATTCAGTAAATGTAGATAACTTATTATAGATAATAGAAGACAATATTTTCAAAAACAAGATTTTTTTATTCCCCCTCAAAAAAACACATAATAAAGTATGTATTGAAATTGTGCGTTCAATCTGTGCTCTTTCAACTACATAAATTGCGGTTATCACAGTTCATGTAAAGGTGTTAAGGCACTTTTTTATTAACATGATTTGACAAATTCTTAAGACAAAAACCAACACCTAAAAAATTTATGGAATGCTGCATAACAAATATACTCTTTTTTTGTAAAACACAATTCAACAAGTTTCTTAACATGTCTTTTTTTTAAACTATCCACTACTCTGACGTACAAGTGTACAGTGTAAAAGATAGAATTTTAAGTAATGGCACAAAATATTTAAAAAAAATAACGCTGTACATTTTACAAAAAATGAACTCTATGAAAATAGTTTTCATTCATTGGTCATGACATCAAATTTCCATAATTGTGTTGCACTCTTAGTCCTGCAAGGTGCAACCCACACGTGCATATTTGTTGTAGAATTTAAGGAATCTAGACATCTGTTTGATGCCACGTGAATTATTTGCCCGCTCTACCAAAAAGAAAAAAAAAATAGGGTAAGTCATTAAAACAGAAATATAAAAATATGACACTAATACCTCATTGACCTTCCATTCCTGGTCTTCACCTTCGGACGAACAAGTGGTCATGACAACTTTTTCAACGTCGGTGGAATCAACAGAGACGGAAGCGCAACCGGATTCCCTTCGTAACTCGTTGCGTTTACTAAAGGAAAAAAACTAAGAAAAAAAAAAATTAATCTCTTTACTTTGATTCATAATTTGGCAGCTGTGTTTTTTGTGCTACGTTACTTTACATGTAACACCCAAACAAAATCCAAATGAATTGCTTCCTGGTAACTAAAGATTCTTACCTGAGAGCTCTCGGAAGTTGGATGACATATGTAAAGACCTAAAAAGTAATCATTGTCTTCATCTTCTTGTAAGAAATCCAAGCAAAGGCCTCGTCCATTTTTTACCTATAACAAAATTTTTCTTTCGAAATTTGTTTTTAGGAATTTTTAAGTGACCAGGAGCAGTTTTTTGTTAGACAAAGGTAAAGTAGCACATTTTTAATGATTGACTGCCTCGTGTTTATGTACCTGACTTATTGTTTTGAAAGCATGGCAAGGATAAAGACCAACCTCGTATGGTTTGTGATCACTTTCCTTTTGTAATGTATCGAGGCATAATTTTTTCTCAACATTTTTTACCTGGGTTAATAATGAATAAGTGGTAATAAGTAATAAAATAGTTGACTTATATAAGTATGAAATAAGGTCAATTTCTGCACATTACTTATTGACTTACAAAGCTTACAAACTTATTACTTATGAACTTACTAACTTAATACTTATGAACTTACTAACTTATTACTTATTTACTTATGAACTTACTAACTTATTACTTATTTACTTTTGAACTTATAAAACTTATAACTTAAAGGTTGTAAGTAAAGTATGCGTAGAAATGTTAGATGATTTTCTGCCCATCCATGTAAATTTATAAGTTATAAGAGAAGCTGTATAAGTCAATTTGCGCAAAATGCTTAGTAGCTACAAGAAAATTATCAAAAATGTTTTTTCTGTCCTGGAAATGTTAGTGTTATTAATATTACCCGTCCGTATGCGATTGAACCGTCATCCAAGATGAATTTATCGGGTGTCACGTTATCCAAGAACCATTTGAAATCTTTGCATTTCAAATCGTCTCTTAATTTCAATCTAGAACTAATATCCCCGATATCAGCATTCTGGTAAATATAAAAATTACTTTAATTTATAGCTGGATTGTAAACAAGGGCGGTTACTTGTAAGTCAGGCCGGTATAAGTAAAATAATCGTTTATAAGTGTCCATCCAAACTTCAGCCATACGAACTGTATTTAACCCGTGAGTATCTTTATTGCCTGGGAACGTGTAAGGATGAAACGATCGAAAAATGTGTCCCACTCGAGAACACGGAATCGTTTCGAGGGATCCGCCACACATCCAAACCTTGGAAAATCAAATTTGTTACAAGTAAATAAATTTTTATTAAAGTGAATTTCATACTCTAAAAGACATTTCTAAATTTTCTCCTCCCCAGACATCCATTCCTTCATCATATCCACCAATTTCCCAGAAGTAGTCTGTCTCCATTGCGAATAGTCCACCAGCCATAGTCGCACTCCTAAATTTAAAGGTAATTTTAATGGGTGTTTGTACAATCTATTTATTTACTGTACCTAGTTGGAGCAATAACACTTCCACGTCTTTTCAACTCCTTATCCGGAATATTTATCCAAGTAAAATGTCCTGACCAAGTAAAACTTCCAACTTGGAAAAAATCTTCTCCACCCGCAAAATAATGCATGTTATTATCATCAATTACTTCTATAATAGGCACTAATGCTACTTTTCGGTTTTCCTTGATTCGAGCAAGTAGTGGCTCCAACCTTTAAAAAACATACAATTCCAATATGACATTTTTAAGCGCCCAAAAAATAATCACTAACCATCCAATGTTAACTTCACAATGCGAATCTAAAAACACTAAAACTTTTCCTTTGGCAGCTTTAGCTCCAGCTAAACGAGCGCGAATTAAACCAAGTCTTTCACTTGCTCTAATAATTCTAACTTTTTCCGGGAAATTTAATGCGACGTAACGCTCAAGTCTTTTCTTCAACTCAACTAAAATATTAAAATTCTCTAATTCTTTTTTTTCTTCTTTAAATTGAAAACCCGATACAAACCTCTATCACTAAAATCATCCATCAAAATAATTTCATGTAAAAGATGATCAGGTGTACGATTTATAACGCTATGAACCGTCCTTAAAAGCGGTGACCATGCTTCATTTGTAAATATTATGATCACGCTGGCATCTGGAAGATCTTTGGGATAATTTATGTCAAGGCACCTAGAAATATTATAAAAAATTAGAAATTTATTCAACTAAACAAAAAACAAACCCTACTTTTTATTTCTATTATCTGGAACCGATCTTGTATACGAAATTTTATCGCTGGCAATTATATTAAACGCTTCTTTTTTAATCAAACTATCGGCCAATATTTTCTCTGCTCCTTTTAATTCAACACCTTCTCCTCTTTCTCCAAGTCCAGCAACTATTTTTTTATTCATTTCCTCGATTTCGGCGTCTAATAACTCTTCCTCGGTTGTCCTAGATTGAATTACACGATCGTTTTTATTTACATTGATGAATTTTTCATTAAATTTGTTGAGTGATTCGTCTGCTGGCCGAGCGAGTGAGTCAGCAGCTGCTTCCATTTGGTTACTTGTTTCTTTATTAGTTTCCACACCCGCATGGCGATGATCGGGGATTCGGTTTACGTCGATTTCGTATTTTCGGTCTTTAATCCAGTAGACGATAAATAATAGTCCGAATATGACTAGGGATGTTCGGATTAATAAGTTTCTTCGTCTTGGATGAAGTAATTTTATAATTAAGTTTGTAATCATGGTTATTTTTGGTTGCTTTTTAAAACATGTTTTTTGAAGTTAGACTAAATGCTATTTTGTACCATTTTTTTGCTTCATCGCACATACATTTGATCAATCCATTTCGAATCATCCACATGTAATCAACGTGGCAGCTGTCCAACCATGAAAAAAAAGAATAAAAAACTTTGCGAGACGGAACTGATTTTTATTTACTTATTTAGAACTTTGAACTGTTAAATACATGAAAACTTGTAATTTAATGTCGTTTTATTGTAATAAATACTGGTATAAGAAAAAATATTTCATGTTTGATAATCTAGTGTAACCTTCAACACACGCCCTCTTCATCAGTCAAAATGATTGTTGTGGGTTAAAAAGGATTGAAGGTGACGTCATTATTTAACTTTTTAACCCGAGGATTGTTTCCAATGTAAACAAGTTTCGGAAGGGTCCTGACGAAACGGAGATGCGTTTATTATCAATCAAAATGTGTTACAAATCCATCAATCTCGTATCTTTACAAACTATTCTGATTGTGAAGGTCATTAGCAACACGTGTTTATCTGTTAAACAAAAAATATACCAATGTGCCGAAGGGAAAGTGCGGGGGTTAAACCGCTGAAAGGTGATTAACTCACACGTGGTTCTTGGAAAATCCTTATCATAAGACTTTGTAAGAAACCGGAAAACGGCAGGAATTGAGATCACGTTGTTCAAACTTTATAATCAGTAACTGGTCCCATTACTTACCGGGTTTCTGCGACCATAAACAAATGTACGATCCTAAATTGAAACTAATCCATATTACTATTTAGCAATGGCTGGAGCAACATCAGACGATTACTTTGACGAAAGGCACGACGAAAGGAGGCCACTTTTAAGCGGGTCAAAATATTCCATACAGAATAATGATTCAGTGGCTTCGGAAGTAAATGTTAAAAATGCCATACCGGTATGTTGTAACTTGTAATAAGAAAATAATGACAGTTTCAATATGCAATTAAATTTTATTTTTTGTTTTATAATCGCTTTAACCCAATTATGGTTATTTTCCTTTGATTTTTTTCATATAAATTAAATACTAAATATATAAAGTAGGAAAATGATTTATGTAAAAAAATTACCTTTGCATCAGATGGCATGTTACAAGAAGAGGATAAAATAATTCTTTTGCTTGATTGCTTTTAATAGTTATTAATGAATATTGAGGAGGAAATTTTGATTGGTAAAAAATAAGTGTGTTTTTCTCTTATTTAAATGATGTTATTGTTATTTTAAGGGTAGGATGTGTAAGAATGTTGGCTGTAAGACGTGCAAATTTTTGTGTTTAAAAGTTGTGAAAAGCAATTTTTTATTTTTTCAGGATTTTAAATTCAGTTTTCGCCGTCTTCTGCTTTTCGTTGGACCGGGATTTTTAGTCAGTATTGCGTATTTGGATCCAGGGAATATAGAAGCTGACTTACAAAGCGGAACCGCAACTCAATATAAAGTATTTTATAGTATATTTTTACAGGAAAATTCCATATATAAAACACGAATTTTCTAGTTGCTTTGGGTGCTTTTTTGGTCAACGGTTTTGGGGTTGCTGACTCAACGAATGGCTGCAAGAATTGGTGTCGTCACTGGTTTTCAAATGTCCGAATTGTGCTACAAAGTTTACCCGAAAATTTCTCGATATTTACTTTGGATTATGATGGAAATTGCGATTATTGGGTATAAATTTTTTTATTTTGTTTTTTTTTATTAATGAAATTTGAATTTATTTATAGCTCTGATATCCAGGAAGTTATTGGTACTGCAATAGCATTCTATATTCTATCCAGCACTAAGTATGAATTAAATTTTTTAAAACAAAAATGACGTAATCATTGATTTGTAATACGATCAATGTATGTCATTTTATAAAACACGGAAGTTATCTCTCAAACTTTGAACTAATTTTTTTTAAAAATATTATTGCACAGAATTCCTATTTACGCTGGCGTTCTGATAACATTAGGAGATACACTAACATTTTTACTATTAGAAAATTATGGTTTGAAGAAATTGGAAATATTCTTTGCTTTCCTTATTGCCATAATGGCTGGAACATTTGGCTATGAAGTAAATAACCAAAACGAAGTTCATAACCAAAATGTTATTAATAAAAAAATTTTTACAACTTATTTTAGTATGTTAAAGCAGCGCCTGACCAAGTATCTGTGATAAAAGGAATTTTTATTCCTTATTGCATTGACTGTGATGCAGACGCAGCTTGGACTAAAGGAGTAGGAATCGTCGGCTCGTGTATTATGCCGCATAATTTGTATCTTCATTCATCATTAGTCAGAGTAAAATATGGCACACAAAAGAAAGCTTAAATTTATCTTTTTAACAAATTTTTTGTTTTGTTTTCTAGTCACGTGCTATAGACAGATCGAATAGAGGAAAGATCTCTGAAGCAAACTTTTATAATTTAATAGAAACTGCAATTTCTTTGTTTATTTCTTTTATCATTAATTTATTTGTTATCTCTGTATTTGCTGACGGATTATGGGACACACCCAATTCTCAAGTGGTAAACAAACGAAAATTTATTTTATCTAGAAATGTTGCTAATTCCTTGTTTATATTTTATAAAAAAAATAGTACGATATGTGTTCCGCCAGAAATATGACGGAAGGAATGCATTCGTTTCCAGTAAGTATTACAAAATTTAAAAAAATTTGTATGTTAATTACTCTTTATTTTAACTTACAGAATAATAATCAAACAATAGATGACATGAATATATACAGAGGAGTAAATTGAGAATTTCTCTTAAAGAAGGAAAAAAAATCGTTTTAATACAAATCTGGGTTTAATTTACAGGGGCTGTACTTGGGTTGCGCTTTTGGTGCGGCTGCAACGTATATTTGGGCTGTGGGAATTTTGGCAGCTGGTCAAAGTTCGACTATGACAGGAACTTATTCCGGTCAAGTAATCATGGAGGTAAAAACCTGTTGTGATAATGTTGACAATCTTATCTGATTATCTTTGGTTTAAATTCCAAACAGGGTTTTCTAAATCTGAAATGGAAAAAATGGAAGAGAGTTTTGTTTACACGTTGCATGGCTATAACACCCGCTTTATTTGTTGCATTTTATGGCAGAATTGACGATTTGAGTGGATTGAATGACGCTATGAATATATTAATGCAAATTCAGTTACCGTTTTCACTTATTCCAGCATTAACGTTAACGAATTCGAAATATATAATGGGAGACTTTCGTAATGGCTGGTAAAATATGAATTGATAAAAGTGTAACACTTCAAAATAAAATATCTAACGTTTGAATTTCAGGGGGAACAAAATTGTAATGAGTTCGTTATCGGTTGTGATCTTGGCCGCAAATTTTTACGTCAGCTTTTTATCGGTAAGGGACGCATTACCTCACAAATGGTGGATCTGGACATTAACTGGAATCGTCACGTTATTGTACTCTATTTTTGTAATATATTTGGTAAGTTAAAAAAAAAAAAACATTTGTTTTATTTGAATCGTAGTAACGGTTTAATTTTTTTAGATAATGTTTATGTTTGCAATGGAAGGTTGTGATAATAAAGTTACCAGATTGGTTGTAAGTATCATATTAAATTTATTCCTGAAGGAAATTTTTTTTATCATTAAATCACGGTTTAGTTGAAACCAGCCGAAGGAGTTGAAGGCGATTTATGGAATGCAGTACACAGCGGAACGTAAGAATCTAATATTTTATTTACTATATTTTATTTATTTGCATACTTATTAGGACTCTTCCACCTGCGATTGAAGAAGATCATCAAACAAGTAATCAGCATACTGAAATTTCCCATGTTGACGCATAATAAGACATTAAAAAAACTATTTTTGAACTGGCAAACAATTTTTATTAGTTTAATTTTTTGTTGTGTAAATTTAAAATATCGTGCAATAAATTTTAATTTTAATAAATGACGCTTTATCAATACGGCGCTGCTGCTGCATTCCTGTTGAATGGCTAGTAAGCTTCGAGGGATGTATCAGAATGATCTCAAGAAAAAGGGGTGTGTAAATGGAATGGACTCATCGATGAGTCATTTCATATCAGCGAGTTGTAGCCGATACATGGGTTGACCAAAACGTCAAGGTGTTTCAACGATAGCGGTAGTTGCTAGCAAACCTCAAGGAAAATCCCCAAAAATTTATTAGTAAAAATGCATCACTCTACAGACGTAACGACTATAACACCGGTTGTAAACGCCTCTACGGCTCCTTTTACAAGTTCATCCTACACCTATGCATTAGTGGGCTTGACAATTGCCATTATAATTTTAATACTAGTAAGTACACAATTTTGAATGTATACTTTATTTTATTAACCCGCCATCTTTTCAGTGCGTTTATTTTACATTTGGATATTGCAAACTAGTTTTTCAGTGTTGCGTGTGTTACATAAAAATCAGCCGTTTCCCAAGCAAGAATTATGAAGAAGGTAGGAAACATGACATTAAAATTTTCATTCATAAATTAACTCATTTAAACTTTGTACAACCACGTACTTTAATTCTACCGCTGTTTATCGAGCATATGAAATTATTCCTGGATCAACAACGCTGTTGATTGGTAGAACGGGAACCGTCCTGTAGTGACTAATCTATCTAACATGTGCTTTACTTTGTTTTATCATAATCCAAAAGATATTTGTTGATATATCAATGATTAAGCCCTGAATTTTTGATTATTTAAAGGTGATGACTATACGGTTTGCATATTATGTTACGAAGAGTACAAAGAGCGGGAAAGAATTAGGATTTTACCTTGCGAACACTGTAAAAAAAAAAAAAAACTCAAGCGAATGAACCCAAATTTAAATTTTCATAAAATATACTTTTATTCATTCACAGCATTTCACTGTAGATGTGTAACGAAATATCTGGTTAGAAATTCTGGTCGGTGCCCAATCTGTCTAGAAAATATTTTTAATTATAAACCGTTTCTCCGTGAACATCTTCCTGATTATGGAACTCTTCCTAGAGTTTACTAAATTTACATTTCTATATTTTAATTTTTTTTTACTATTTTTTTTGTAAGTGCAATTAAATAAAACTGATTTTTCTCTATTTCGGTTTTGGATGGACTGCAGCTCTGGGTCTAAATAATCGTCGGTTGTTGCCTAAAATTGCAAACAAAATTACATGAATCCAACATTTAAAAAAAAAATTTAATCCCTTTAATCAAATGTATACAAAAAAGAGGATTATCACAGACACGTACGAATTTAAAATAAACCCCTGTTTATAGGGGATTTCAGAAAATTTTTTAACATACAACAAAAGAACTGCATCAAAAATGGGAATTAAAACCTGAGAAAATTCCAAAATGTTTTAAAAAAAAGTTCACAAATTTGGTCAGATTTTTAAATATCGTTTTGAATATTTAAGTATCTGTAAGTATCGTTATTTCTTTTATAAAAGGCGTAAGCTGATACTATTAGCATGAGAAGAGCACAGCCCAAAATGCTGCCTGCGATTGCACCTACAAAGAAGAAGAGGAAAATATTAGAGGTGGTCACTATCCAAATTCTACAGATAGTGATTTAAGAAAAGTGCTTTCAACTGTTAATTCTTATAATTCAGAAATTTTAAAAAAAAAATCTTACTTATAAGTGCAATGTTGTCCTCCTGAATGGAACATTCCGCTTTGATGTCATTGGGAATGATTGAAGCTGTTAATTTTTTAAACAGATCGAAAGGACATGGACTATCACAACCTTTCAAACGAAGTTCGTAGGGATCCCGAGTTGTATCATTTCGATACAAAATCTAAAACCGAAAAATTGTCAATTTAAATCCACAGTATTTTAAATATTTAAATTACTTTGACGTAATGTGTGTTGTTTATTTCCAGTAATTCTAACATGACGACACTGCAATACGGAGGTGCGTGGGGATCAAAGACATCCAATGCTGCCAATAGGCTAACAACCGTCACGTCGTGCTGGTAAGTAATATTTTTTAAATTTAATTTTTTGAAATGTAAGCGATATAATGTTAAGAATTACTGCTGAGTTGATGTATATTTTATGTTTGTCCGGTTTTTTGTCAACTGTCGTTTGCATGTTTTTAACTAATTCCTTAACGAGTGTACCTAAAAAGACAATTTTACTAAGTGCGATTATACAAAACGAACTTAAACATATACATGCTACATGAAGAGGAGGGATATAAATTAAAAAGCTAAAGAAAAAGAGGTTTGTAGAAAGTATTAATAAGGTCATTTTAGTCTTACCACCTAATAGTTTCCTTTGAATGAATGTTTTGACACGGAAAATAGTCTTAGTAAGAGCAATCAATTTCAATTCGGCCATTAAATCTTTATTCACCCAGTTAGGAAGAGTCATATTATGAATTTGCTGTAGGAAAAAATGGGAGGTGACGTTTAGGAAAATTATCGGCACTAAGGGATTTAATTTTTAGTAGCAAAGCAAGTAAAACACTCCCATTTATTGAAAATGTATGAGGCCTAGCACAGTTCTTTTGTACCTACACCAAGTGTTTTTACATACCCCCACGTAGTCTGCGCATCTCATGAGTTTTCCACATCCAAGTGAAGGACTCAACCTCAAACATTTCCAATTCTGCAAAAATGGTGTCGTTTACCCATTTTGGCAGAGTGAGGTTATGAGTTTTCTATACGGAATATTCAATTTTAGAAAATATAAAATTCTATGACGCCGTTCAAAATGGCTGAAATGTTAGGTTCACATTAGTTCACATTGTAAGTATGTACTACGCTACTTCTCCCCGATACAGCCAACTTTAGTTGAGTGAAGTCTGTACCTGTTTGTATTCTCTTACATCACTTCTGCGTTACTCCAATGTGAACACGTGTGAACAGATTAAAAACGAACGTAATGTTAAAAGTAAAGGTCTTCTACACTTACATCAACGAAAAGAATATCGTAAATCTCGGCAGCTTGATCAAAATCGTTAATAGTCATTCCCGTGTGGTTGGCTAAATATTTATAAACTTCCTAAAAATATCATTTTAATTTATAAAAATTAAAAAATGAGGTATTTTTAAATACCCGGTATTGGTCATTAATTTTGTTTGCTTCTGGTGATCTCATTTCTTGTCTGTATAACGTATCATATCTAGGACAAATTGCATCAAATGATAACATCTGTAAGGAAAGTTTCCAAAATTTGAAAAATTTGACCACTAATTTCCTCCAAAAAGGAAAAAAACCTACATAATCTTGCTGCACGGGAAGTGTGTGCACAGGAATAGGCTGCCATAAAAGATCGTTATTCCAAATGTGTCGTCCTTGAGGCGGGAAAAACCCAGCCAAATTAGAGTATGCACTCATTAAAGTGCGATCTACATCAGTACTTCGCACGTATACAGTTGCTTGGTTATAAGTGTCGTTTACTAATTTTCCATATCGGGTTTTCAAGTATTTTCCCATTTCAAATTGCTGTTGCATCCCCACCTGGAGATAAATTAAAATCATATTTGAGACTCAAATTGGCCATTTGTACAGAAATAATTTTATTTTTTCTCTTGTAATAAGTTGTTTGAGGCATATTACTGTAGTTAATTGGCCAAACCCATCTGGCCAAGCATCTTTCCATGGGTCTGTAGGGTACGTTCGTGTTGGGGATCTATCACCATGTCGAAACAGCTGGAAATAAAGAGAAAATAATTAGATTTATTTCGTAATAAAAAAAATACAAAAGGTTTTCTTGAAGAAGTTTTCCTCAATTAACACATATTGTGTAAGATGTTTGGCGGGCGTAATTACCAGTTGGAGAGAATAAGAAAATTGATAATTATACATTTAATTTTTAGATTTATAATGGGAAATAACACAGTTTTAAGGAATTTTCCTTTTACCCAATCTTGCATGTTTCAGTCTCTGTTTACATATTGAAGTTTGATTCGTTTATTTAATAAGAACTCTGCTGTACTTACGATCTGTACTAGTTTCGGTTGTTGTTCTTCGTCCGACGTGACGATCGTTGCTAATTGGAAAAGTAAAACCGTCAAAAGCTTCAAACTAAAGTCACAACCTGACAGAAACATCCTGCTTCGAATTTGGTTCACCATTACAACCTACTGAAGGTATAAGAAACATATGATTTGTAGATGGTAGTCACGTGGGTCGATGACAACGTTGATAAAATAGGTGAGATTTATTTTTAAAATTAGATAAAACTTACCTAAGATAGGAAAAATCAGATTAATTTCTTGATTTCGATTAGAAAGATGTTTAAATCGATTATAAGTTCAATGGTTTGTAAGGAGATGGCGCCCTCTTGTAGTGATAATGGAAAATCGTAGAATCCTGTCTGTTGAAGTATATGCGTATCAAATGCATCATTTGTAAAATACAAAGGATTATTTCTATTGTGAAATGTATGTATGTTAATATAGTATTTACAATTACAATGAAATTTATGTTTAGGGATGTTGTGGTATTTAATTGCAATTTAGTATTAATTTTAGTTCCAATTAAAACCAATTTATATCCACATTACAGTTTAGTTAGAGTTGCGATGTTAAAACAATACGGGTCGTTTATATAAAATTTCAGACAATAAATTTATTTTTGGTAGACATAGACATTTTATTTTTATTTGAATGACACAGCTTGAATATTTTAAATTTCGCTCGAATGTAAAGTGTTTCCCATTTATTTTTCATTTTCACAATTTTCATTGATACTTTGCCTGGCTGATGACTCATTAGCTGCCCTGGAATCGAAATCGAAACCGACCCATGTCCGCCATATTGTAAACTCGACATTCTCAAAAAACCACGAGATGTAATAACAGCTTAAAAAAATCAATAAAAAAAATCATTTAAGTTTTTTGAAATAAAAACTTACGTCAATTACATAATATCATTAATCTTCCCGGCGGATACAACAACTCTACAAAACTTGACGTCAACGACCGTTCCCCTTTAAAAAAATAGATACGAGATCACTCACCTCTGTAGTTAAAAATGGACCGATCCAAGGCAAGCAATCCCATAATTCCAAGTTCGGATGCGTCAATGGCGGTCGTCTGGCGCTGCAAACTGATTCAATCGTAGAGTTAAATTTGATGAAGGCGGACCCTAGACTGCTGACCGAGTGATTTGAGCGCTGACCTCGTGGTTCCTTTACTGTAAGTCTATCTACCATATCATATCAATTTTGTTGTTTAAATCTAAGCCGACACGTAGAACTAGAAACCTAAAAACTATTCGCGCTCAGTGTTTGCATACTCAAATCTCAACCAAATGAGCACGAACATAATCAAAAAAAAAAATAACATAGACTAGACAAAAATCTATTCATACGTCACAAATAAAAACGTATAAAACTCTATTTTTACATCAGAAATTTTTTTTCATAAAAATTCATACAACTAAAGCCGACATGTCGGTATGTCAAATATTTAAAATCTTTTAAAATTTTAACCTCAAATCATTGCATAATATACTATAACTGAAAATTATGACGTCACTTTTTGCAAGATAAAAATTCAAACAAAGTTTCACAAATACCGGAATTCAAAGAGGGTTAAAAAAATAATTTAGTTAGCAAGTGAAATCCTCCAGTTCCGTAAGTGTAGGTCAAACTGGTTAGAAAAGCCCCACATGTATCGAATTGAGGTGGTACCAAGGTCAACATAAGCTGCACTTTGGCATTGTCAGTATGAAATAAGTTTCCAATTACAATGGAATTTACACGCGGAATTTATAGAAAAACAGATAAATTAAGGGATTTAGGATGACAATGAGTGCAAAATGAAAAAAAAAAAAACAGAAATTACGAGCTAACTGTGAACAAAATAAGTATTAATATTGATTAGTCCCTACCTCGCATGCACCATCACAGGTTGGGTTTTAATTGTGTGCATTAACCTTCGCAGGAGGACAGTGCTCTACTTATTGAATCTACAAAAGTGCGTGCTGGATTTATATCCAACTATAACATGGTAGTCAGCAAATTTTATTAGATATTAACTACATCACATGCTCTAATCTTACATTTAGAAAATTATTACAACGGGGATTTTCCATTATATTTACTTTTTTTTCTGAAATCAGTGAAGAAAGAGGAAACTTAACGATCACGCTCCCAAAATCGGGAACTTTCCACCATTTCCGCACTGATTTTACTGTTTTTTGAGTTATGAATCCTGAAAAATATGTTAACGTGTGTATTAGTTATAAATAGATGGATTTGAAGGCTTTTAAAAATTAAAAAAACAGGGAAATGATAGGAAAACGAAGAGGGAAAAAAATGATCTTGATGCACAACGGTGACATAATTTTTCCAGAATGGTGAATTCAAACTACTTGAATATTTAATTCGATGAGTGAAGACGTTGGTTAAACTACGAGGAGAAAATAAAAATATCAATTTGTACACGTGTATTCGGTTAATACAAATAAAGTTGAGCGCTCCGTTGAATCGAAGGGTTCAAGGTTGTGCGCTTGTGGCGGCCATTGATGTGGGCCAACTGATCAATAACGCACCAACGTTTTGGTTGTGCACAAAACTGACGAGAGGGGGATGAGTCGATGAATGGATGAAATGCACACACATTTCGTCTAATTAATTCCGCCGTTTTTGATAAATTTATTAATTTATTTATTTCACACTTCTTTTAACCTTCATCCTACAAAATTTTTGTTTTTCCCACATTTAAAAAAACGGGATTGAAACAACGAGATGACATTGCGTTTGAGGCCAACAACCGCATTCACTTTTCTCCCACTCGATGGTTGGCTATATATTGATTTTGCGTCTTTTTTCTCTCTCTCACTCGTAGTAAATAGAAAATAACCAAGGAAACGACACAGAATGTTTGCAATTGAGAGATGTGGAACGCTTTTGTTTATTAATTTTACATTTCGGAAACCAATGACGTAATTACAATAATAATAATTGCAGTCATTCACCACTAGGACTGTTGACAAAAAGATGATGTTTACACCATTTTCATTTTCTGTTTGGCTCGTTGCCCACGGTCTTGGGGTGATATTTACACCAGTTTTGTATGTCAGTCGTACAAAAGAGCGAAAATTGAAGGCCAGCGAGTTGTGTCAAAAAAGAAATAAGTGACACAATTCTTTAGGTTTCATTTTCCGTTAAAACTGGGCAAGAAAATTTTCGAAATGCATGTTAGTAGACGAGTATTGGAAATATGCGCATTTGGCAGCTGTTTTATCATCGTAAAAATATTTATTACGGATATTTATACCCGTCTGTTAAACATGAAACTTGTGTGAGGTGAAAGCACTCTATATCCTATATCCTATTAGGCCAAGTTCGTACCCTTGAGTCGTCGTTGTTGCTTGTTTTTCTATACGTTTATATACATTTTTTTTTTAAAGTCTGGAGTGTGGCCAAGTATTTTGGCCGACGCCTACTCATTCCTGGGTCACGGTTACGCCATATTGGGTTAGTGTTTTTAAAGGTGGGGAGGAGAGAATGGTCTTTTACTGACCTAGTTTTTATTTTTTGATTGTAGATGGCGGAGTTGGGGTGTGAGTGTTTTTATTAAATATGAGTGTTGTTTACATGTGAATTTTGTTGAAAATTATAGATGGGAAGTTGCAATATTCAAATTTTCAATGGAGAATTTTTTAATTGAAGTTTGTATTGGATTTGCATATGTATTGACTTATTGTGCACTTCTACTATATACAGAACACACGCAGATACACCAATGTGTTATAAAGTTATTTTGTGAGTTAATATAGTATTTATTCTATTTTTCTTGTTGTAATTGATCACAGTAGTCTTTCCTCACAATTATTTTATTGCCAATTCAAATCCTTTTTCAAACTTATCCAAATCCCTCTGGTGGCAATTTACCTAATTAAATTCACTTGTTTTCAACCAAATACTCTCAAACCTCATTATGGTTGCGACATTTCACATCGCAATAACAAACAATTTTTAATTCTTTTCAAACGACCTATTATACAAAGTTTGGATTTCAAGTCTAATTTTAGTAACACGATCGCGAAAATATTTTTTTCCCCCTTTCTTCGTTACATAAAAGAGGATGTTACCGAAACTAGAGCGCCACGTGTCAGTGTCATTGTCATCGCGAGTGGTATGACCTTGAGAGAGATGCGCTCTGCGGGGAAACTGGGTGGCCAAAAATCGTTTTGTGTGTGGCAAGAAAAGACTTCTCAGCGTAACAAATGATCGCGTAACATACAAACTGCTCTAGAATAAATGATACAAACACATTAGATATTCAAGGTAAACCGAAACAAGGTCAAAAGAGTAAAAAATAGCGGGTAAAACGTCATAATTTTACGACGTTGGTGGAAAATTTTCAATCCGCAATTTCTACCCCCTTCAGCCCTCTACCGACAGGTGCACGAAAACATTATCCTAACCCTAAATACGTGTTTTCAAACACCTGTCCTCATCATCCCGGCTAATGATTCAGAAAAACCCTTTTTTATGGTAAAATGATGTATGAAAACAGGTGCAGAATGTTTTACTTGACTGACCAGACAGGGAAATTAAGTTTATTTCCTTTACCCTCAATTTTACGATGACGATAACCCTGAAATAGATTTTCATTGTGTTCATAGCGTCTTCTAATGTATTTTCCACACATTTTCGGCATACAACTACAACCTTTTATTTCCTCTCGCCGATTCCAATCGATCAGGTGGCAACGACATAGCGTGCAACCGCCGCAGTCTCGTTGTCCGCCCACATTCATTCGCAGGCCGCCGCCCTCGCAGGCCACATGCGGATTCCCCGTTGTACGGTGCGTGATGACCTCTAGTGGCAGACAGGCGCACCACTGGATACTCGTTTTCGTCGCTACTGGATCGATATTATGACGTTACATGTCCTTGTCCTCTCGTCGCCTGAATCCGGTGGAAAAAAATTCAAAATGGAATTATTTTTGGTTTGATTAAAAATGTTTTAGAATTGTATAAAGAAACTTATTATTTTCCGTTGTGTGTTTTAATTCCGGGTTTTAGTTTCACTCGCTTTGTGGCTTTTAGAGAGTGCATTGTCGAGTTGAGTTTCGATTAGTTGTGGATGGAACTCGTGACCCACTTTCGCTTCTCCATTGAAGGTGAAGGTGGCGATAGTGCATTGCCAATGTCTTCTTTATTAACTATCTTTTCATGCCTTTTTTAAACCTTAAAATTTTTTAAAAAATTTTTTGAATTCAATGATGGATGACTATTTTTTTCCTGTGTAAAAATCTCAAACAATTTCTTTTTCATTATTTTTTTTTTTAAATCAAAAAAATTTAATGGGAATTTTTCAATTAAAATTGATACCCCGCCATCTGGGGGCGACTTTTTTTTAAATATCAAAGAATAATTTTTCTAATAGCTCTTTTTTTATTTGTTTATTTTTTTTTCTACTGTAATTAGTAATGTAGGTCATACACGTGTTTCGCTTTTTTTCTCTCTTCACTGTTTTTTTTTTTAATTTTTTTCTTCAATATTCTCTTGGGGCGTTGATATTTGGTGTTGTGCGTGATCAGAAGGCGTATTTCAAACTCATCGAGCTTTGCCAGTTGATTACTTTTGAAAATTTAATCGTTGATTGATCTAATTATATCCATGCAAAATTTTAAAATTAGAGAGACGTTAATTCAATGAAAATTTGAAATTTTAAAAAATTTTAATAATTAATTTGCAAACTAATAGGATGTTCAATAAAGGAAGTGTTACGGGATGTTATTTAAATACTTGACACAGTGAATCTTTAACTGAACTGTCCTCTAAAAATAAAAGTGTTTAATTACACCGTCTGTGAAAGATGATAGGAGAGAGAAAAAAATAGCAATGAATTGTATTTGGTAATGACCTTTACACGTCATTGAATGTTTTTGTTGGTCATGTGTTGGGTGGATGATACAAGGTTTGGGTGTGGCTTTTTGAAATGACTGGACATGGAGGTTTTATCATTTTAAAATTCATTTGATGAATTGTATTAAGGTGGGAGTAGAAGAAGATGTGTTCGTGTTTACAAGTTATGGTTGTATGTGAAATGTATTCAGATCTAGAAGTTTATCTAGTGATTGTCCAGTATTAAATTTGCATATTGAGTTTGATGGTTTTGTAATATTGCTGGTTATGTAATGAAGTATTAAATAAAAGGTTTTAGTAGTGATGTGCTGCTATGTAGCCATTTTAAAGATATTGACGTTCAACCTTACAACTGATTTTGGTTAGCCCATTTGCTTATTTTTTCAAAACCACTGACAATAGATAAATAATGCAAGTTTTCACTGGTACCAAAACATACATCAAAGAAAAGTATTTGTAAGGTTGCCACAAATCTTCAAGTTGTTGTTATTATGTATTTGAAGAAGAAATACAAGAACATAATCTATAATATTGGTGAAACTTGACACATAGCAATGTGCAAACTTTGTTTACAATGCACAGTATAAATTTACTGTTTATAAAATGTAGTAATATAATGCATAATACTACATATCAAAGTTAAATAACTGATGTACAGTATACACTATTCCTGGCTCAGAGTTCTCGTATAGATTCAATTCTTATCCAATGTTTCCTGCAGATACAGTAGTTCCAAACTTCAATATTATATATGCAACATTATAAGGGAATTTGTATATGATGGTATCAGTGTACTTTCATGTTGACTAGGGTGTGTACAACACAAGTAATTTTCACAATTATTTTGTGCTACTTTTACTACAACAACAAAAAATGAAAGTTATCACTTGACACAATGATCATTAATGAGTCAATCCAAACCCCTAGATATATTGATTTTCTAACCCCTTTTGAGTCATCACAAACAATAACAGAAACGTCAAGATTGAAAAATTTCCAATATCCTCTCAATCGATTGCTGAATAAATTAAAAAAAGTAGATGAATTAAGTGAATACACGTGTTTATATGGAAAAATCCATAAGTCAGCTCACGCCCGTCACTAAGAGTTGTCAGGTCTATACAAGAGCTTTGCGCATGCGCTCAAAAGTTATACGTTTCTTTGTAGTAAACAAGTCGATCAGACGTCTGAACTCAAGTTCACTACTCGCACTTGTCCGTTTACCTTCTGTGGTTGAAATCAGTCAATAAGAAAATAACTAATTGGCTAGTCAGTAGGTAAGTTTTGCTTGGGTAATCATATTGGGGTATTGTCATAAGAGAAAAGTTTAGTACTAGAATTCATTTTGCAGATTAAGATTCAGTACTGGTATAGTAGAGTGTTCAAGACACAGCGGAGACTAAACTGTTAAAAGTCATTTTCAGCTCTAATATTAATGCAAATGTTCTGAAAATGATCTTACTTGGGGTTTTCAGGTCTGAGAAAACTAAATTTGGCTGCTAAAAGTTACTGGGATGAGTAGTTAACAATATAATTCGAAATTTTTTGTGTTTGAAAAGTGTGATATGGGTGAAACTAGTGTTCAAAACTGAAATTATAAATAACATAAAGGCAAAATTGCAAACCATGCACTCAGAAATTTATACTTCCTACTTAGAAAAGTTATTGTACTGTTACCAACACAACAAAGTTAAGTGACGTCACAGCATACAGCCACAAATCATTACTTTCTTTAACCGTTTATTGACATCCCTCATCAAACAAACATACCAAACACCTGTCACAACATTAGCTTAAATAACCTAATTAATCTTTTTTTTACCCAATAATTACCAAATCATTTAACTTCAATTTCCATTCATAACCATCCAAATCGACCTTATTTCTTTACAACACACTCAACGCAAAAAAAATTTAAACAACCACAAATTAAACAGTCGGTAATCGACCCCTAACTACCTAAAATGACTAATGATGATCAACGCGACACCTGGTGTGAGATAGAAAAAAAATTGCAAATTGGTTTCTTTAGGTTTCTGGGTTAAATTAACAGAAACGCACTACTTTCCTTAATTAAATTATATTTCCCATTTCTTTACAGCCTTCAGCATCGTCCTATAAACTCAAGTCATTAAAAAAAAAAAAAAAAAAAAAACCGAAGAATACATTTGAAGTCTCTCTGTAAGTACTTTTTTTTTTCTTATTCTAAGATTAATTAAAAAAATCTTAATTAGGTTCATGCGTGTTGTTTGTATAGTTAATGACGTTTGAGAAAATTCCATCACTGTATGTGGTACTAGGGTTAATTTATTCCTGACTGAGAAATTAATGATGTGCCTAAAAGAAATTCCGTTCTTAAGCTTATTGACCTTGAGTAGTTTGTTAATGTGCGCCCTCTGTCTGCCGATTTTGAAATTAAATAGTTGGGTGATAACGCAGGAATTTAGGCTTAATTGAAGGAGGTTTTCTAAGAGGTTTGTATTGAATAAATGCGGAGTCATGGTTGCACGTGAAAACGTGACTGAAGGGAATTAATCGCTCTGGTTGTCATTTGTGTTGATAATGTAGGTCGTGTTTATGATGAATGGATTTCGGACGGATTTTTCTTCGCCAGGTTTTCATTTAATGCCGCCATTTTGGTTTTTATGGGTTTTGCGTTGAAATGTTTTATAGGTTGGGTGTTACGTGTAATGGGTGTAAATTTGGGGGTTTAATAAGTGTTTGAAGTTGAGATTTGAAATGATTTTCAAGTTTTAGAAAGGGAAATTAATTTTCATTTTGGTAGAAATTTCATTTAAAATTGTAGGGGGGATGACTTATTGAGTTCTAATACTTGAGTGTCTTAGATTTAGGTTATTTATGAAGCTGTTCGTGTATGAGATGGTAAAAAAGTTAAATTTGAAATTTAAATGTGGGATTATAAATGACTGAGATTTCATTAAACTGCATCAGAAGAACGATTGATGTCATTTATAAAGAAATTACCATAAATGGGAGTAACCTACATGCAATAAAAGATGAATAAATCGTATGATAATTCCAATATAGGTATAGCTCAAAAAGCGCATTTCAAATTGAAAATTTCTTGTAAGAAATGTATAAGCTTGTAAAAATTTGCTAAAATAGACCTAGTAGCAACTTAAATTGACATCCAATGTACTTTGGTACATTAAATATCCACTTTGTGGTTTTAGATAGTAAAAAAATCCACCACCAGACGACACTTCTTTCCTCAAAAAAAAAATTTCAAAACAAATTGGTGCTTGCAGACTTTGTACACCTGATTTTGATGGTGATTAGAGTGGATTCTACCAAGCTTAACTTGTCGGCTGGTTCTCTATATATACCTACAGGAACATGAGAGGCTTTTGATAGTGGTCGTCTACACGATGTGTGTACACTTGACTGCAAATCGTTCGTAGTCGACTCCACACGAATATTAATGTGAAGAGGCACCACTTGGGAGTTTCAAAGGAGTATTTAAGCAAATCAACCCTTTTTTTTTTTTTTTTTTTTTACAACCTAACACATTAAAAACGTGAATCTTAACTTTTACAGTTTTGTTTACAGTTTCAGGTATAAAGAAATTAAAATTCTTTCTCACTTGGTGCAAGGTCAGAATTTATTTAAGGTGTTAGAGTTAAAGGAAATTGGCGAGTTGGTGGTAAGTTGAAAAAAAATTAAATTTAGGAAAGGTTTGGCTGGAGGGAGCAGCTGTTTTAGCCTCATGGTACATTTTTGGAAAGGAATGAGAATATTTTGTGTTTTTATTGATGTGTGGGAGGCTAATAAGAAACGCGTATGGGTTGGAAATGTGTATGCAATGTGTGGTGTGTGTGCTCTAGGCAAATGGAGCCAGTTGGAGATTGTAGTGAAATGTTAGATGCATATAGAATGGTTCATTAAGCCCTTGTTTTGAGGCTAGTAATTATAGCTCGTAAAATGGGAGAAAGTTTATAGGGAATTATTTGCTGGAAAGTGGATGGGAGGCAACGAGTTATTAAGTTAAGTAGAACGGTGTAATGATGAGACGAACAAGTGAAATATTTAAGAAACGGTTTTTTTTTTCTTTTTGGTTTAGGTGATGTTTCGTTTGATTTTGGGAGGGAGTTTTATAGCTAATGGTTGTTTGATACGTTAATAAAAGTGAAAATGTAGTGGGATTTACGTTGCACATGCTTTTAGTCATTGTCGCACGCAACAGAGATTTTAAAATTGTACAGTATCTGGGGTAAAAATGAAAGAATTTTTGAATTGGTTTGGATGTCGAAGGTGAATTCCTTTCTTGGATCTGCTTGTAACTAAAAGTGCAAGAGGTTGTGTGGCCGTAAATCATTTACGGCTAAATTTAAGACCGTCTTATATATTTGCATAATGATCTTATGAATCATGAGATTGCGAGTGTAAATAATTAGTAACGATCAGATTAGTAAGCTTCGAATTTTTTCTGACTACAATCTATTTAGTTCACACAAGATTTATTGTCACTCAAGACGCATCCTCTAAAAACAAAGTGTCGACTGGTAGGGGTTTTCTCCGGGGACTCCGGTTGCTCCTGCTGCCGCCTTCAAAATACTATGAGAATTTAGTTGTCCTAATGTTCTAGTCGCTTCCCTCTGTCCGTCGTTGAAAGGAAAACTTGTTGGCGGCCGGAATCTTCCTGTGGAAGGTATAAACTGAACTTATAACAAAACAGCAATTGCGTCACACCATTAAGTTACGTTAAGACAGGTGACAACTACGATCATATTCGGTAGTAAGAAGAATTGGGCGTTTTGGAACACAAAATGCCACTACTGACATGTTGAGCTAATACTCATGTATCTCATGGGCGTCGTTCCAAAATTCTCTTTCCTTTGGGTGTTAATCGATTAAAACATCATCAATCAGATTTTGACATAAAAGTTTAAGAATGAAGGCAAGAGACACCAGCTTATGATGACTGTATGTTACGTTTGCATTCATACCAGACGTAAATTATGCCTCAAAGTTAACTTACTTTGTTCTTTTACATTACATCTAGTGTGAACACAATTGCAACTCTTCATATTTAACCCACACTTATAAACCAAAAAAATATAATGAAAAGAATGGTAACCATCTTTTTATTCCATCTTTCTCTTAAAATTCTTGCAACACATTTAATTCCAGATTCTTGACTACCACTTTAACCCAACACACCTTCATGATTAAACCATTATGGACCAACTTTGAAAATACGCTCTGGGAATACACTTAAAACATTCATATTAAAGTCAAACGAAATTTGTAGTCAAATGAAAACTAATTTAAATAAGAAGATGGACGACTGTAATTTGTTGTTTTTCCTTTAAAGCTCTTGTAAACAACAAAAGTGTGGGTACACTATTTAATGAAGTTAATGAAGTGATTTTTAAATTTCCAATCTCCCTTTCAAAATCTTTTAATAAACTAGACAATTCTTTCCTGAGGTGTAAAATAAACCTTTGATCAAAGCTGTTTACACCAAAATGGAAAGAAAAACAACAAATCCCTGGCAAAAGATAACAAAAGAAAAGACATTTTTAACCATACATTATTCATCCCTAAAGTTGTTTTCTTGGTGAATAAATTGATTTCAATGTATATTTTAATAAGAAATTATCTGTTACAATGTATAAGAAAACATCTGTTAAAATAGATTTCTTGTTTATCCTGCCATTTTTTCATTTATATATATATAGCCAAAGTGGTATGTGTTTGTCATTTGCCACTCCATCTAGTGTGCTTTATGTGAGTGTAAATGACACCCAGCAACACATGCAGACGACTTGGCTTAAGTAATGGGAATTAAACTTAAGTGCAAGACATAAAAAAAAATATGATGTGAAAATTGTGTAACTATGCCCAGCGTGATACACCTAAGAATTTATCAAACTCTTCTACCTTTAAAAGCTGCTATTTATTATAACCCTACATTTTTTTTTAAGGTATAAAATTAAAATTTTTGAATTTTATGGATTTTTTTTTTTTTCTTTAACGACCGGTCAGTTGAAGCGAGAATATTTTTTGATGTGAGTTGAATCGTGATTAAGGGACTTGGTAATTATACATGAGGAAAAGAAACTCGAGAGGAATGATTAATGAAATGACCACTGCTGGAAACCATTGTGCGCACCTCTTAAAAAGGTGGGAGAGTAGTAGATTGTTATGGTGGTCACGCCGTAAACTGGCGATATTAGTAATTGGGAGATAGGTGGCGCATTCTGGTGACGGATTGGCGAATAATTTTTTTTTTTTTTAAGTTTCTATTTGGTTTAAAGGAATCATTTAATGATTAATTACTAGTATTTAAGAGATAAAGGAAAACTTATGTAAGGGGATAAATGAATGGCGTTTTGACAGTATTAATTGCTGTTATTCATTAAGGCCAATCAAACATGTTCTTGATTTGTTACAGCTGTTTTTCTCTTTTTTTATTCTTCTCGTTTTTTTATTATTTATGGACTTAGTGACATTGAATGAACATGGGAGTTTTAATTTGAATGGGTTGAAAAACGTTTCTCCTGGAGATACTGCCTTGGCACTTGTGCTTGAACCAGTGTTTTTCATAGTCAGCCAAGTGAGGAAGTTGTGGATGAAGAAGAAAAAAAAAAGTGCAGTTAAAAATAGCAAGAAGCTTTGCCCCTATTGTGGAGACTTTTTAAAGGTTACAAAAATAAACTTAGAGAAGAAATATGCATTGGATACAAGGAATTTTGGGTACAGCTCTTCGGCAAGTGAGACCATATGCGGTGGATGCCAAAGAATAACTGCTGCAATATTTTAGATGTTCTGCAACTGAGATGGTATAAAAGAGAAGAAAAGATGGAATTTAATATCACTAGTGGTTATTAAGGTCTTTTGTTACGAAACAAGACCAAGCACAAAACTGAAATCAAGCTCCAATCGACCAAAAGCCATAACCAAGAAACATTTTTCTTATGGTCAATAAAGTATCAATACATTTTCACCATTCTTGCTGCACCAAAGATTTAAGAATCTTAAATAAAGAAGATAATTTTAGGTCCCCCCCTCCTCCCCCCAGTGGATAAAACCAAAAACCAAAGCTACAATAATATTTTGGATTTTCTGCTATGAAAGTGGTATAAAAAGACAAAAAAAGAAGATTTAACATCACCAGTGGCTATTAAGGCCATGTGCAATGACACAACACCATCCACAAAAACCGATGTAAAATCGCCGGTGAACCCGAAGAGGAAATTATTCAAAACTATAACTAAAGGAAACACAGTTTTCTTATGACCAATAAAGAATCAATATTTTTCACTACTCCCTAGTATGTTTTGCTGCACCAACCCAGATAAAATTCAACATGTCTAGTTTAAGACATCAAATTTGAAAAACGTTCTGTGTGTTGTACCTTACCCTGGAAAACAAGTCATAAATAAAAGAACCTACAACATAAATTGTTCTTTTTTTTTTTAAATTTCACACATCAACAATTCATGACAAGTGAAGAAATGCAGCAAGAATGTTGTGACACATTAAGAAATTTCACCTGGTTTTTTTTCCTTTTAGGAAGTTTATTACAATAGTAGAATCTTAATAAATGTGATGATGAAATTTGAAAATTTCCTAATGACACAGAAAGATGTTTCAATCAAGATTATTTAAATGTAAAAAAACATTTTCATTTCCATATAAGCAAATCTCATACATTTTCAACATTTTAATTCAAAAGTTATGACTCATAGAAATTGGGCTTTCAAATCAACTTTTTCTACTAACCATTCATTTTAAATGTGTTTATGACTACATTAAATCAAATTAATAGCATCTTTGGTAGTAAAAGATGTTTACTATCTTTTTTCCCATTACCAAAAACTTGAATAATTCTTGTAGAGAGAACATCATTGTGTTTGTTCCTCACATACAAGGAAACTGGTGTGGACAACATGTAGTGTACAACTTGAAAGATCAAAGGCCAAGGGACTAGTGAGGACATTCTTTAGTTGCCAAAGAAAACAATAAAAGAAAATATCTCTGTTTGGGTGTTCCCTTTCTTTTTTTGTGCACTTAACCTGAATCTACTCTTCTTATTGAAGACCAACAGTAAAATCACGTTGCAAAATTGATCACTTTGATCCAACACTCTCCTGCAAGTTACCTAATGCTCTTTAAACCTGTTGAAGTAGGTCAAGTAGTGCAATGTTGTATCCTATTTTGAGGCTATACTTCCTCATTGGGCGAAGTGTTTCTCGTGCCATTAGTCACAGGTCCATCCCTGTAGAGAACTTCTATCTTGACCTCTTGGGTTTGATACTGGGCTTAATCAAGGTTAAAAAAATGGGCACTTTTTTACTGTTTTAATAGGGGTTTTTTTAAATAGTTTTTTGATTGGATAATTTACATTAATTAGAATGATGGTGAGAAATACCTAAGGCAAAAGACACTTGAAGGACATTTAAAATGTTTGGGTTTAGGATTTTTTTGTTAGTGAGTTTAGTCTCCCATAAAGGAATTTCCTTGTATTTTGAAGATTAAGACTATTTTCTTGGTAAGAGATGATGATAAAAGGGTTTGGTAGAAAATCTCTTCAAGAGAAAACCCCACAGGGCAAGGAACAATTTAAGGGCAGTGGTAATTGTGGTTAAAATTAGGTTTGCTTTTTTATATGAACATCCTCTTGTGATTGGTTTTTAATGTGTCATTTACTACAAGGGCATTTTGGTCTAGTTTACTTTTAACATGAAAGCAACCAACATTCCTATTTCCAACATTACATTCTCCTTGTTCACTTCCAAGAAAATTTTTTTTTTTTTGCTAGTTCTATCGAATTACTCTTTAATGGGTCTAATAAGATGAGGAAGTTTGCATGGTCAGTTATGCACAACCACAAAGTGGACACACTCAAGAGGTCAAGACATTACTTTCTCTTTGTTTTTTTTTTCTTCCTTTCATTCTTTTTCACTGTCTAAAATTTTTATTGAGTAAACACAGAACTACTCTTTAAGTGAGATGATGGAGCAATGTTTACTAGTGCATTAAATGGTAGTTATACAGTAGTTTCCTCTCATAAAATTATTGAAATTGACCATAGTTTAACTAGTTTTGAATGTAATCTTTAAAAAAGCCGGCCGGCTTTTTTTTAAGCAAAGCATTCCAACTTGGATTTGTATGTAAAAATCTGGTTCTTAAATAAATAGTCAGTCCCAACATGGCCATGTAAAGTTGCCTAGTCATAATTATTTAAGTAAAATAACTGACAGGTAGTTTAATTCATTTTTTTTTAAATTTTTAATGTAATGAGAAAACTCAACCTGATCCATTTCTCAAAAAAGGGTTTTAAATATATTAAAAAAAATCAAGTTATAACTAGAATGATTGCCTACAAGGATTTGGCAAATCCCTAACCACATCAGAATACAAAATGAAATGAGTTCTATGCAGAAACTACAATAAACCTATTTAAAGCTTCCATCTCTTGATAAAAAAGTTAGAACCTTTGATCCAATTATCTGCTCCTATTGCCACCAGCAGTTTCTGCAACACCTTAAACATTTTTTAGGATTTAGGGAAGTGGAGTGTCTAATTTTTTTTTAAGCAACAGTGTTAATTAACTTATTGTAGATGTTGAAAAATGTTTGCTATCTCAAATTACATGAACTAGCTCATCTAGAGTTTCATCAATTTTTCTCATGTTTCAACTTTTCTTCCTTATGACAGATCAGGTCGAGACTCGCCATGTTGTTTATCTTATTTCACATTACCTATTGTATGGAAAATAAAGGAAGAGGCGTCTTTTCCTTCAGGTGGGTTTAACCACACCTTTTTGACCATGTTAGGAAGTGACAAAAGATGGTTTCTGAACTGTTATGGTGGGATGAATGCATAAATAAATAGTTTTATTTTTCACTTGTTTTGACTGACTGAGTTTGAAAGTTTCTAAGAAATGGTTGAAATGGAGAGTGACGTCAATAGCAAGGTAACTTGTTTACCTTATATCTAATAGCATTTGAGACTTGGGGAATATGTTGGAGTTTAGTGGCACCTCTTGTCAATTTGCATTTTGGTGATTGGTATAAATATTATTGCCAATTTCATTTTGTTGTTGCAGTTGAGCAACAATTTGTTGAAGGTATTGTAAATATCAAATTTGGTGTATTGTTTTTTTTTGTGTGTGTAAATGCAGGATATTGGAAAATCTTGTACAAGAAGATATGGTCTGTGAAGTGGTGTTGAATGTTTCGGAAATTGAATTGTGTTTGGTGGGAAGGTGCACAGGGGATTGGGAAAACCACATGGTAAAGTTTTGACGTATGTTGCTTGTATAGGGTGTAGTGTTGCGCATTTCACTTTCATCTTTTATTAATTGCAGTAATTAGCTGTGCTGGTAAACTAATTTTCCGGCCTGCATTACCAAGTCAGTTGTTAGCTGTATTGGATTTGTGTTAAAGCTTAAGAATTATTAGATGGTTAATGTGTAGTGTTTTTAGAAAGAAGGTTAAATTTTCTGTAATAACAGATAATAAGAAATTCTTTGATTGGTCATTTTCAATTTTTTGAAATTAAATTTCACAGACTAAAGAGGATCACAACTTGTAAGACTCATTGGTTAAAAATTGATTTAGAATTTTCTATGTACCAGAAGGCTCATTTCTGGTGAAATGTCACCATCTGCCACTAGGTGGCGGTAAATGCATCCGATGACGTCCTGCATTAATATGGCGTCATTTCGGGTTTCAAAGAATCCGTAAATTCTCACAAAGGGCCTAATTTCAACCACCAAAGAGCTAACCAAAATCTCGTGTTATCACGCGAGATATGCACGCCCTCTACTGTCTAATTCGTACATTTATTTTAGTTAAACTAGTCTAGATACAAATTATTGTAGTATCTTTCTACAAACTACTTGAAGTACAATAAAAATATTAACGAGAACTCCCATTGAATAACATTTTAAAAAAACTGTTTCTTTCTCTTTAACCCTAAATGTTGTTTACTCCAAATAACAGTACCCTTAATCTTTTCCAGACAAAGCTTATTACTGCAATTTGTCTGCACAAACTTTAACCAATAGAAAAACATCACATCATTAACTCAATTCCATTTATTAAACCTATTTATACACTTTGATATACTCAACCAGGAGAATAATTCCAACAAACTTTTTGATGAAAACAAAATTTAAATGTAATTGATGTGTATGTTGAATGAGTAACTTTTAATAAGATTATTACATGTTGAATGAACGTTTAAGAATAACATGTATAAGAAGGCCAAGCTTCAAATGAGAAGTCAGTGGCTTCTTCCCTTCTGCATCATCAGCCTAATGTGTGTTGTTAGCATCTCTTTAATTAAGACAACCCTTTATCATGAATGATGAATATCTAATAAAGGACAAAAGAAGGATAAGTTTTGCAACATCACAGGATGTTTATATACATAGCTGCACCAATGAATATTGATTGAATGTCAAATGACCTCTCTGTCCCCTTCTATTTTTTCTTATACATATATTTCTAAAAATGTTTGCAAATCTTAAAGGCAAATTTCTATTATTCAGCCCTATTGTGTTGGGTTGTTAAAAGTGTACAGAAGCCAAGGCAATAAAAATAAAAAAAAAAATTTGTTTTTTTTTAAGTTGAGGCTAAAGTTGTTCCACACTTGAAGGTTAATTGATAGCAAACATCATCAGATTTCCATTTATTACTCTTTTTGTATGTCAGTGAGAAGCCATCAAAAGAAGCTTGTTACCATATGTCAGGGTTATGCTCCTATGTATACCACCAATATCTATTGTATTCAACCAGCTATAAAATTAGGCCTATATTTTAATAGAAGGTTAGCTAATTCTTTTTGCTTAGTGTTAGGTATAATTATTATTTTATAAAGTGAATATGAATTATCGATTTAATACTACATGTCATTAATTCAGAGAATACACCATTTATCCTAAGATCCTCTTTTTGATTATGAATAAACCCATTTATCATCTTTTTGTTATCACACCACAATTTAATAAAAATGCATTGTTTTATTTATCGATTTCCCATAATCCTTTTTCTCTTAAGAAAATTTCATGTAAAGAGTTTTTTAGTAAAAAAAGTGCAAGATTTATTCTCCCATTTTCATTCCATGGGCGGGCTGAGATGATATGGGTTGAACCAGGAAATGTCACACATTTGTCTGTACCCATGGTCTGAACCCTCCTAGTGTGTCCTCCTCTTGTGTACTTTTTTTTTCCTCTCTTGGCCTCTTCTCTTTTCGCCCTCCTCCTGGCCTTGGTTAAAGTGTCAGCAGCATGATTTATCAATGTCTTTGACGCCGACATAAGAGGACATTAGCGATGGTTTTGGGTCGAATTGGATTGTTAGTGGGAAATTTGGGTTTTAAGTGTAACCGGAAGTGTTGTAGGTGTTGATGTTTATTGAGTCTCTTTTTTTTTTATTGTCTTTTCAGACTCGTATATGCAATGATTTCAATGTGTCTACGGTAATGGATTTTCAGCAATGTGTAAGTATTTTAATTATGTTTGTTTGTTTGTGGGAATGACATTTGGGTGTATTTTTATTGGGAATTATTCCTGGAATGTTTGGTATTTACCTATTTACATAACTTTAGTCTCTGCTGTATCTTGGATGTCTTGGTTATCATCGTTTTTAATTAAACTTTTGTTCTATGCTAGTTGTATCCAACTGTTGTTAGGACCAAGGAAGTGTTCTATGACTAATTTTAAGTAGTCAAATAAGTTTAGCCCTAACCTGGCATTCTTAAAATGTTAAAATAAGAATCCAATGTCAATTGACTTATACAAAATGTCAGTCATTGAGTCCTTGCTTTATGTTCTTAGGTCATAGGTGGTAAAGAGATACTAACCCAACAGTATAAGGTAATGCATATCACATGATCTAGTATATAACCAATGAGCAGTTGTTTTAGAAAAACTTCAATTAAAATGATAGTTTGCAAACTTTACTACCTTTTGCAGGTAATAACTAGATAGTAACAGCCATCTGGTGACAATGAGTAGCAAATCCCTATTCACCAAACGAGAACCTGCGAGATTAGAAATACCCACACTTTAATCTCGAGTTTAGTGACCAAAAGAAACAAAATTAGTCAACTATTTGACTTGATTGTACAACAGGAAATCATAAATAAGCAAATTATGTTGACAGACAAGCAAAATGATTCTTATTTAGTCAAAACATTTTAGAATGTAATTCAGAAATAACTCAATTCCCCAATACATTTACAACCCAAAGACACCAATAAATGAAACTTCTTAACCAATCCATCTCCTGCTTTATCTTTTAATGGTCATTACTAAAAACAGAGAGAACAGGTAGCTCAAATAAATTTGACCCAAAATAATGACTAACTTAATTAAATCTGAATTTAAGAACATTTTAAAGACTTTAACGTTCATTTAATTTCCAATTAACAAAAGAGTTAATTACAAAACATTAACTTCCCATATTTATTTCAGTAAGTGTTAGATTAATCCGGATTTAAAAAAACATTTGATGGAATATAAAAGTCAAAATTTATATTTAATTCTCAATTTATTTGATAATTTGTTGTGATTACAGGGAAAGAAAAAAATTTAAAGTAGACATGAGTAAACTATAATTTAAAGGATGGTAAAGATGTGGAAGAGTTGGAGATAGAAAAAAAAATGGAAAAAATTTGAGAGCAATGCCCGTCCAGGTCAACGTGTAGCCGCCAGGTAAACTACTGCCCATCACTTGGCCTGTAGGGACATGAGTTGGTTTAGTTGAGGGTGCAATTGTGTAATAAAGATGTGAGGAATGTTGTTACTCCCCCTCACTAGGGGAATGGTGGGTAATATTTTTTTATATCTCGGACGTAATTTGATCATATTATAAAACTTTTTATTCTTTTAAAGTAATTGGGTATGGTTTTAGGAATTAATCTTCATTTTATTTTCTGGTTTAGTGATGATGATATGTTAAGGTCTGGTAATCATTTTTAGAATTTGAGAATTCTACACTTGCAAAAGTTTCATAAATTTTTCTTATAAGTAACCTTCATTGGTGGTCTCGGCAAGAGAAATTACGGTTTTACATGTAGTGAATGTTGCTATTCTAGCCATTATAAGGAATTTATTGGCTAATAAACTGCATTAAATGTTAGCGCGTTACAATAGCTGATATGGAGATAAGGAAAATAGTGTGCATAGTGTCAATTTTGTGTTATAAATGCCTCTTAGGGTTGTAATTATAATTATAATTATAATGTCGTTGGTTTAGGAAAAATAAGTTTAGTTTTATTTAATGGGGGGGATGTCGCTTCGGCAGTTCTAATAATGGCCGCAGTATTCTAATAATGGTGGCGCGTCGGTACTGCCAGATGGAACCGGAAATGAATTCCATCCGGGAGTACCAACGCGCCACCATTATTAGAACTGCCGGTGGGACATCGCCCCATTAAATTGAGATATCTCTTGTTATCATAAACCGACCTATGATATGTGCCCTCTGTCGTCTACATGGTAAGACGACTATGGTATAAGTTTTGGGAGTCTTTCTTATATTTGAGAGCGCTTACACTCTCAAATCGCTCTGCGTTAAACCCCATAGGAAGTTAGCGCAGAAGTCATGGAGAATAATACTTGTAGACACCAGAGGTCGCATAAGTCAAGCTAATAGTTGCAGTATACCAATGGCCTTCCACTAACTCCCTATCCGTATTTCTTAAAAATCTGTAGAAAACCTTTCAAATTAATTGCTTGGGAAATACTCCAGAAAATGAAAAAAACTACTCTCACATAAAATATTAATCATCAAACATAAAAAAAAATTTTCCCCTTTCCCTTTACATATTTATCAGTTTTTATATTTTTTCTACCCCGAATTCAATGCCACACCACTTTTCTTTTCTTTTCCTCAACAAGGAAAATTCCCATTATTTTCCCAGACTTTTCAAAAATACAAAAAAAAAAACCTGTCGAAAATATTTTTATGACGTCGATTTGGCAATTACGTAGCACATTTTGTGGGTTTGTAGAAACCTGCTGTGAGCTTTTGACACTGAGGTCGAGTTGTGGATCCTGGTTGTAGGTGTTATTCTTACGGCATCCCACGAACTAAGATGGGAAGGGGGTTTGTTGTATTCACTTGCCGACCTTGTCCTCACCAAGTGGGTTGACACCAGATATTTTTGGCGCATTTTTATGATTAAAACCAACGGAATGATTATAAGGCTGTTGATGGTACCTCGCGTTACGGCGGGTGTGAATTTTAGCAATTACAGAGCGCACGGACGAGTTGTGGCCCACTAAACAGTTGTTTATGACTCACGTGGGACTTTGGAATCGTGATGTTGGGAATTTAGTGAAGTATGAGATGGTCTTTTAGCGGTGTTTTCTTGGTCTTTGAGATTTATTCATTTTATTTGGGTGTTTTGTTTTGGTGACGGAGGAAAATGTTTTATGTGGCAATGGATAGTTGGTTTGGTTTATTCCGCCGAGTAACAATTGACGAGTTTCATTTTAGTGTTACCCGAAACAAATGGCGTTTGTATTGTACTAGTAGGAGTTTGTACAGGCATTGTTATGGCAAGTTGGCGGGAAAATTTCTTTCTCTGAACACTAGAGTGGAATATTTTAAGTAATATTTTGCTTGTAATGTTTTCTAAGATGGGAAATAGTGTGAACAAGTGTTGAATCTATTCTCTGGTATTGCCTGTACCCTATTTTTCCAGAAATACAAGAGTTCGTGTAAGCATCAACACAACTTTACACCCTTAATAATACACTTTTTAGATTTTTTTTTAGATATGTACCCCGTACATATCAACATTTTTTAAAGAAAAAATCCCTGTTCAACCTCTCCCCACCTATCATATCACATTCCAAAACCATTGCCAAAGATATAAACAGTCTAACAGGTATTTGAAAAAACGTTTCCCACTTGAATATTACCAACCCATGAGAGAGATAGGATATCTCTACAGGAATTTCACGAAACCAGTTTTGCAAAAACGTTTTTGAATATATCCAACATTTGATAACAACTTTTTTTTGAAGATTAATTCCCATTAAATACATTATTATAAATTTTTTTAAATAAAAGTAAACCCTTAAAGAACTTGAAAATACCTACAACAACAAGACAATTTTCCTTTCGATAAAAATCTTATGCTAAAGGCGATTTTATTTCAAAAGTGATTCAGATGCACCTGGGAGCATTTGTCTACCATTTCTATCCAATCAGATTGAATTCTCCAACTGGAGGCCGTGCATATGTTGTGAGACACGTGGTTGGCTGAAACGAGTGAGTTGCATCTGCAGCTCAAGGGCTTAAAGGGTTGGGCATCCTGTGTGAGTCTTCAGTAGAAAAACCTGCAAGGCCTTGGGTTGCATTTCATCTCAATGGGGTGGTGGGTTGTTCAAGGTCCCATTTCATGTTGAGGGAAATAAATTGGACTTGTTTTGATCTGAAAAATTATTGTAGATTTTTTTTTTCTTTTGAACTTTGGAAAAGTTATGAGGTGGATTTTTATGTGAGTGTGAAGGCGGGTTAAAACGGGTTATAATATCTTTTTTTGGTGTTGAATTAAGGTATGTAGTTGGGTTTTTTGAAGTTTGGAAATTGTTATGGTGAGTAATGCTTTGTGGGCAGGGGTTTAAAAAAAGAAGTTTAGGAAGGAGGTGTTTGTAGGGGATTAATTGTTAGGGTTTAAACCGATTTGTGTTTGTAAGTATTTTTCTAAAATTCAGTCGTGTGTGCAGTTTTGAAGTTATTTTTAGAAGTTTTTTTTTTAAGTGCAGTTTTTGGGGTTAATTAGTTGCAGTAAGTTTGGAACTTAACAGTAAAGAATTGGAGAGGGAAAATTTCATTTTTTAGAAAAAATATGTTAAAACTGTAGAAAAACTTGAGTAAAAATGGACGAAATTGCTGCACATTTGATTGCGTTCTTCAATACAGGTCGATGCCACGATTCAATTTCACGTATAGAAGCAATTTCTTAACCAGGTGGAAACTCATGGTTATGTAATCTGATTTTTAGTCATTTTTTTTATAGCAGCTACTTTGATTTATTACCTGTGGTTTAGGGTGTAAAGGCATGTCTTGAGTAATGAAATGAGTTTTTTCGTAACAAAAAACTTGTTGTGGTTATCACTGATTTAAAGAGGGAATCTCAAGAATTTCAGCTCTAAATATTTTCAAGGTTGGGCATTCTGTTTTTTTTTTTTCCTAAAACTTTAACCAACCTTGAAAAATCTTTTCTTTTTATTCCCGAAAGAAAAAAAAAATGTAATAAAATAAAGCAAAATGAATTTAATGCACTAGACTCGTTAATTTAGTTGGGAATAATTGACACCTTATGGCGTGTTGGACTTGTTTTTCCTGTTTGCCTTTGATGAAATAAATTGATGGTCACTTTCGGATGTGGGGTCAGTGGTCCCACGAGTGCCACAAACACATATCCCAATCACTGAGATTACATCTTATCTTATTTAGCTTCCAATATTTTTTGGTTTTAATTACACTAACAAATTTTATTCCTTTTCGGTTCCTTGTAATCATTTGGGAAAAGAGTTACTATTGTCCGCATAATTTTGAAGGGTGTTCAACATTCCGCCATCTTAGTGTAGGCACTAAGATGGCGGAACTACATCTTCCAAAAAATGGCTTTACAAAGCGACTTGTATGTAAAATTTTGAACTGTTTGAAATGTATTCTGGGTAAACATTCCGCCATCTTAGTGTAGGCACTAAGATGGCGGAACTACATCTTCCAAAAAATGGCTTTACAGAGCAACTTGTACGTAAAATTTTTGAACTGTTTGAAATGTATTCTGGGTAACATTCCACCATTTTAGTGCTTAAACAATGGGTTATAAAGTTATAATCATAAAACAAGTTTATAATGTAACAACTGCAGTTGTTACAGTTCTCAAGAGACATTTTCGTGAACTTTTTTGTCTTCCAAAAATTAATTTATCAAATGTCAAGAGTAATAAATGTGGGGACGAAGAATAGGTCCATATGGCTTCCACAGTTTTTTTTTTCTTTTCTTGTTTACGATTTTTTTCTAAGAACCAAAACTGAAAACAGAGAATAAACATGAAGGACATTTTTTTTTACTTGCAAAATTAATACAAGGTTTTGTAAGTTAAGCTTCCATTACCCCCCACTAAAGAGAAATTGTAGCTTAACATGCTCCATTTCCTCTAACAAAAAAACTTAACCATTTTTTCAATTTTCCTACTATTTTATGAAAATATTAAAAAAAAGTAGTTCATTGTGATTAACTACTAAAATGGACTTTTTAAACAAATACGTGAAAGGAAATTGTATGGCCAGTGGGTCAAGCGGCCAATAAGCAACGGGTCAATGGAGCAATGGCCGTTGTGTTCCGTATCTCTTCTCTATACGCCTTCTCTTCTTTTTTCATAAGATTGCGGCCATCCAATGGAATGGTGTCATGGGGTTGTGCAAGGTCAATGTCACCTGACTGCCCACTTGTCGTTTTACTTCAGTAGAGCGTGCAGATAGGCCGTGACCTCCATCTTTTTACCAAACCCAAAAATGGAGGAGGGAAATAAGAAAAAAAATTTTCTTCTTTTGTTTTCTTTTTCTTGTTTCTTCTAGACAAGATGTCACCACATTTTTCTCTTTTCTTTTCAACCTTTTAGTGTCTGTCTAATTTTTTTTATTTTGAATCTTTGATATAATTAAAGTTGAAACTGACACTCAAGTGAATTATGGGTATTTATTTTAGTATGTAATTGAAACAGACATGAAATATAGACTTGAAATGTGTTTGGGTGGTTTCTTAAAATAATCTTCCTTTAAAATGTTGAAATACATTTGAAGAAAAATGAAAAATATCAAAAAATAGTTTTTTTTTTTTAATTTCTAAAATATCTAAAATAGGCCTATTTTAAGTTTTTTTTTCCCTACAAATACAAAAAGGCTTAATTTAGGCCACCTACTTAAAACCCAACTCTAGGGCACTATAAATTTCAAGAATTTTTTTTTTTCCTTGTAAAACTCAGGCCATTTATTAAAACAAAATTGAAATAAAAGTCAACTTGAAAGCCCTCTTGTGTGGGTTTTGGGGTTTAACTCTGTCACGGCGCTTCCTATTAGAATTTAAGAGATGATATCCAGGCATTGAATCTGCACAATTTCTTTCTGAAATTGTGAATTTGTGTCAGTGTGAAGTGGTTTTGTTGAATAAATTTGACTTTTGTGTTATTTCCCACTTGTTTTTTTTTAACTTTCGTGACCTTCCAAGGTCAAGAAAGTTTATAAAATCGGTCCGCGCCGAAGAGCTCGCGTATTAGTCATCAGCTCAATTGTCCTTGACAAGCATTGAGTTAGATGACGTCATTTGCGAGTAGTCCGA